>NNCF01135646.1:97541-125184 GCA_002313205.1 Laupala kohalensis | reverse complement strand
TATATATATACACACACAATATAGTCCTGTCCACCACTGGAGTCATCCCTCACAGTCTGCATCTGAGCATCAATCGGCTTCATCTCCCAAAGTCATATTTCTAACTTTACAAAAAGCAGTCATTTTTAACACCTGTAGAGTAGTCTGAAGATTTTTAAATTGTGACATTGTTTGAGGTGAGGATGCTTGGTGTACTCCGCACCTCACCTGAATCGAACTGCAAGTTGTGAAAATAGTTCATGAAAATAATAGTTATAATAATCCACACGAGGCAAAGCAAGAGAGTGAGAAATACAACAGATCGCTCTTTTAGGCACAGTCCACACTTTAAGAAACTGCATCTAATCCTTTAGGAATCTGGGATTAAAAATTTGAACCAGCTAGAACAACTTTAGAGCTGCGAAGCGTGAACATCATTACATAAAAATAATAATAATACTTATTATTATCATTATTAACTTTGACTTTATATTTCGGATTGGAAGGCATTAGGGGATAAATGTGAAGTTGGGACGTAGTTGGGCCAATGGATTTCTTGAGTTGAGAAACTCGTGTGTCATTTTGTCAAAACCTCCTTCTACTAGTAGATACGTAGCGTGGTCGTCGACGAAAGTGATAAGTTTTAAACAACAATTAAATAATAATGACTACTGCACGCGACCCCTTTGCGAAGGAGACTCTGTGTTTAATGCTTCAGTGTATAACGTTACACCACGTCTCAACCTCCTCATTACTGGTCATCTTCAGGTGTATTACATACTTAAACGTGATTCAAAAAAAAAAAAAATTAATACAGGGTACGCGGTGGGATTCGCGTCACCGTGTATAAGAATGTTGATGTGTTAAATATATAATTTATTGGGTCATTAGGACTCGCCAACATCTAGGTCACAAGAACCCCGAAGAGATAAGCACCTGAATATGACCAGGAATACGGTAGAAGCGATGAGTGATGAATAATTAAATACAGTGACTGTGCAAACGGGTCGTGTTATTATTGTTTAAACAACAATTACTCAATGTTTGTGATGTAAAATTATTAAACGATCACAACCTCCTTTTGTGTCGTAAGTTTTCTATCCCTCTGTGACGCAATAGCTCCCAATACGTTCTTAATTTGAAGTGTTTGTCGCATGTCCCAGAAGCCTGACATCCGCGTGTTGGAGATCCGATCCGACGTGAAGTATCGCTACGCGCGCACTGAGGTCTACAGCTTGATCGCGAACCCTGGAAACGCATCTGAGGAAGTGACGTTCCGCGCGGTGCTGCCAGAGGCTGCCTTCATCTCGGGACTCGCCATGTGAGAAAACAGTAATATTAATAGTGTTAGAGCTAACTTAGCATGTGAAGATTTCCTTGTCTTGGACGCGATATGTTGCCAAACAAATGTTAGAAACCGTACAGTACAGTAGAATCGGAGTAACCGCTCTATCCTGGAGGTTCAATTTCTTTTTCTCTCTATCAGCGCGTAGTAGCTGTCATGGGAGTGACTCAAGCATGGATTGTTTGATGGGCTTTTGTGCTGCAAAGTAGGACGGGGAGACGCGACGTCAAGGATGCAATGTGTTAATGTTGTTGGAGGGAGTTCACTAGTTTGACTCCGAATCTATTTTTCTATTCATCTGTTTTTGTGTGTGTGTGTGTTCGCTTTACACTTAAAAGTACAATAAAATGAATTGCAATGACGTCTCATTTGGCTGTTTATTCGTGACGACCTGATGAAATTGTATTCGCTGTTTTTGAAGAAAAATCTATTCGAATCGTCCAGGCCACACAGGTTGAGAGGGGTCGTGCTCTAAGTCGATTTACTCCCTGAAGCGAGCAAGGGAGTAGAGTCGGCAATAGTAAATCCCTTCTTCCCCCGCAGCACGGATTCCCGAGGGCGAGTGACGCGTGGACGGGTGGAGGGCCGAGAGCAGGCGAGGGAGACGTACGACGCCGCGGCGCGCGAAGGACGAACGGCTGCGAGGGTGGAGGCGGCTCGCGACGCGCGTCTCTTCACAGTGGCGCTCCTCGTGGCGCCGGGAGAAAAGGCCGCTTTCAACCTGACGTACGAACAGCTGCTGGGCAGAGAGCGCGGCAGATACAGCCTCAGACACATGCTGGACCCGGGACAGGTGAGGAATACCGAAGAAGCGACCCTTTACGTAATATAATTTTTTTATCCACTTTAAAGATTAACCCTATAAAATATAGGTTTACGTAATAACCCCCCCCACGGGGACTTACATCTAGTAAGTACGTGTTTGGCGAACACGGGGCCCCGAGCTGAGTCTGGCATTACTTCCACTTACTTGTGCCATGCTCCTTCCTTTCTCTTTCCTNTGCCCCCCCTCATTTTAGTCCCCCCTCCATTTTATGTATGTTGTGAGATATGTTTTGGTGTGTTGTAGATCAGGAGGGTTTTTAGTGGGTATGGGTGAGTCATGTTGGCTCTCCCTAGTGCGTAACTGCATTTTCCCTACCTGTACAAGTTTTTGCGGGCTCCAATGACCTTTGATGTCGACATGAGCCGTAAAGCCCCACAAAAAACAAAACATTGATTGTTTTGCAATAGTTCATCTCCTGCTTAGACTAGCGCCGCCACCCACCATCCTGTACTTTAACACCCTTCGACTTCTTTCTGTAGGGTTTTATGAAGTTTCAGGTTTACACCGAGAAGCTCACGACCGTATAGGCGTCCAAGTCCGAAATTGAAATTGAACGCTGTGTTACAGAAATACCGCAACAATTATGCAAAACCTTTATTGCAATTTTCGAGAGAGTGCGCGTGTGCACCAAAGCCGTGGTGGCCATACACTGGATGTGTTGTCCCTTACACAATTTCCCAAGGTCTACGTTACGAATCAAGAAGTATTTCAATACTTTGCAACGGCAAACCGTATTTTATAAAAATTCAAATCTACCAATCCTATAGTAACAACCTTAAATGACCTCATAACACTGCATTTGCGTCAAAAGATTGAGTTTAATGTTGATCACAGAAACCTCTATCTTTATTTAATTTAATCTGTTTAATCAGTGCTGTCCAAATTATCTTAGCCCGCAGGCAGTTTTCTGTGCCCTTCCCATCGATGGGGTTTTTGGCCAAATGTTGCCAGGCAAAGAAAACAAATGGGTCACATCTATTTATTTGTAGCGTGAAATTTAAATTCTCATCAATAGATTTATTTCATTTCAAGATGGAAAAGTTTCTATAATTTTGAAAAGTATTTTTTATATTCAGTATTATTATATAATATTTTCATGTTGTGATGCAGGACGGGGTTATTCCGAACACGATTTTCCGTTTTTTCTCTGTTCAGATAATTATTTACTCTGACTGCAAAGATTTATGACCCGAGGGTTTGAAGCGAAATGAATACAACTCGCATTTGCTCCGCCGTCCACCAGAGTGTGACACAGCGCTCACTGTAATATTACAACTTTCATCTGCTATAATTATGAAATAATAATTTGTACAAACGACCATTTCAAGTGGACAATATATGAATTTAGAATTTTTTTTTGTTATTTCACTCAACTTTTCAATTAATTTTCGTGTAATCTTCAATTGACTTTTAGTCTCATACTTTTAAAAAATCCTTAATACATTAACTTTTCATACAATTTTTGACAAATTACGTTAGATTTCAAATTATTAATTTAGTTGCTTATAATTCTGTTGCATCGGTTTGTATATTCGATATCATGGTTATTCATTTATTATAATTAAGATGAAATTTATATTACTCATGTGTAGAAAAACCGATTCACCCGTTGTATGAAGTAAAAAACGATTCATTAAATTCCGATTTTGTCTCTTTTAAAAGCTCATTCACGCAAATAGGTTAACTTTAAATTCTTAACTCTTCATAATTCACCGCTTGATCGCCATGTGCATTGTTCCTCTTTTCGTGTCAAAACAGTATACCTAACAAAAAAGCTCCTGATTTATTCTACAGAAATTGACAAATAAACGTCCGATCCACTTATGTTCTGAGTTTTTCGAGGAGTGAGCTTCATCAACAATGAGTTGACTATTTCAACTGATCCGACGTGTGCATAGAAAAAAAAACTGAGTTTATTGAGCAATAAAGCAGGTCATTTTGGTTTCGGCGGGAACCTCCACACCGTCCGCTCCCGTGAGATCATCTTTTCATCGACAGAGGAGTGAATTAAAAAAAAACGACAAAGGAGTGAGACATGAAATGACAAAGGAGTGAGGAAACAGTCGTAAATAAATTATTATCTGTGTCACGTATACTGAATATGATGATGTTAAATGACCAAATTCATTTGTATCGATATGATGTGCTAGCAAAAAATATTTAAAAAAATAAAAAAATCCGAACCTAACTGGATAGGGCGTTTCGGACATATATTTCCCAGTTGCTGTAGAATAACCTTCCTCAAAGAACGAACAGATCCACGAGGCTTTTCCGTTCAGCCCGTCTCGTCGTATGAACGATCTGATGAGTCTTCTCCTTTTGTGTTTTGTATTTGGAGCAGGTGGTGCAGCGGCTGCTGGTGGAGGTGAGGATTAACGACTCGCTGCCTCTGACGCTGGTGCGCGCCGCGTCCCTAAGGGCTCTGGACAACGAGGTCGTCGACCCCTCGGCACAAGACACGGACGACCCCCTCGCCACGGTCAGTCACTCCACTTTTTTATTCTCTTCGATAATTAATACGAAGATTAATTGGTTCATTTAAATTGAGTGATTAGAGGAAAGAAATATAATTATTTTGGGGTTTTAAACTTGTTGAAGTTTTACTTGGAAGCCATTAGCTTCAGATATTATCGATTACACAAAAAAAATTCTCTGAATCGCTGCATTCACTTATTTACCTATGTTCCCCGAACTCAGAGTGAGAGTATATTGAGAGTGCGGCCGATCACTGAATCACTGAATGACGCCATCTTTCCGTCAAATTGACACTTTATTCGAAGACGCGTATGAGATCTCTCTTTAGAAAAAGATCGATTAGTTATGTGTAGTTTGATTTGAAAAATAATGCAAAAGTATTTTCGACACAAATGAATTGAAATGTGTCTAGAAATTCAAATGAATTAAATTGCGTTCGCTCCAACTTGATGGAAAAATGACGGAAACCTGGACACGCGACGGCCTCACTCTTGATCCACTTCACTCTGCCCCAAACATCTGTCACCAACACTATCATTATATGACTCTCTTACAAGAATCAAATTCAGCCATATGTCGAAGCAAAAGACAAGTTATCTTCTTAACAAGAGACCTGAAATATCGGGGCTCAGCTCTGGATACGCAAACGCTGCGTATGCTGTAGATTGTGCAACGAACTTAATCTTTGAAATATAAATAGTATTTCTGCAATAGTTTAGATTCTCTTAATTTTGGGAGATTCATCAACCAGACGATGAATTCTTGACTTCTTTCTGCTTCCCTTTTTCTTCTGTTAAATTTCTTATTAAATGTGATCTCCAAGTCAAATATAAAACGAGGCGAAAGCCATTATTTTGTTTCCAAATAGTGAAGTATAATAATAATAATTGCAATGTCAATTTTGCCAGAATGATGAAATCAATCAGAGTAATACAATAAATATACGAAAATTAGTTTTGTGCACGGATTTGATTGCAAAAACGAAAAAAAAACAACTTTTTTTGTTGATAAAAAAGAATTAATTTCTTCTACCATTTCTACGTTCCCTAAATGAAGTAAAGAGACATATTTTTTTTTCACATGAGAAACATTACTAAGTCGCAAACGTTTTGAAATAATTTAAATCTTTCAAAAACATCACTTCGTTTAGTTGAGAGAAATGACGTTGACTCTAGGGATCAGTTCCAGTTCGTGAGATTTGTGTGACATAATAAAAGAGAGAGAGAGAGAGCAGTTGGCAGAAACGTGGCCGAAGGTGACATTGGAGCAGGGGGTTCCCCGAACGATTTCCTACTTCGAAATTCTCTCACATTCTTCGTCAGTTGTTGACAAAAGAACGAGGTTTATCTGTCTTCTCAGCTCTTTTAGTCGTAATTTTTTTTATTTATCGTCCTCATTTTTGAATAATCTTCTTAAAACTCATTTCTATCTGTATAGGTCAAAGCGATCGTGGCATTATGAGCTGCATCGACTGATTTGCACACGCCACGACTCTATCTGTTCTCAACATCAGAATCACATCTCTCGTCGTAAGAATTATATATAGGAGCAGTGGCGTAACTAGCGTCCTGTACACCCGGACATTGTACAGAGGGGCCCCCTCTGTACTCCTTAGAGAGTGATGTGGTACCTTCTCCATGTTTTCTAACAGTTTGTGAAAAATATTTATTATTCAAACAAAATAATTTTTATTATTAAAAAAACATTATTTTACGTTATGAGAATGATAATTTAAAAAATGTACCTACTGTTTATTCATACCGCTTAAAACCTATTTTAGGTGACAGTTATGAACCCCAGAATGCCGAAAGACCCCGTCATCTTAGAGAAATTCCATTTATCAAGAAAGGGAAAGTGCTTTAAGGTTTTATCGATCGCACATGAGCTTGCAAATGGTTTAAGAAGCATTTTATATCAGTTCAATTTTACTGAAACGAAAGTACGTCGTATGAGAATATATTCATCATTTGATTTTTGTACAATTTCCGCATTGAAAATACTTGGTACGTGAATATTATCGAATAACTAAACAGTAACTGAGATAAGTTGTATCTTTTAGTTGAAAATCATAAAATATTTGTTAATAAAAGTTAGTTGTATTAAAATAGTGAAACTACGGCCATTAAAGGGTCCCGAACTTAATTTTGTCCGGGGGCCCTGACTTGGATACTTACGCCACTGCATAGCAGTTAGCGACTGCAGGGAAAGTGACCCAGGAAATTTACATAAAACTAGATACAACCAATTTTTGCTTCGTTCTGCTACAATTAACGTCCATTGTTGTATAATGGAATTAACTAAATAATTGAAGATCGTGTCCCATTAGTTTAATTTAATTCTGCGTTGTGGGAGCGACCGGTCGGATGGAAAAAAGATTTTTTTAACTCAATATGTCGGAGGCTATTTTCCAATAAATAGAGAGAGAACGAAAAAAAGTGTTTTTTTTAATGTTTGTTTTGTGTCACTTGAAAATTGACATGGAAAAAGTATAATTTTCTGGAAACAAATTTTTCACATTTTGTAAAGAAATTGTGTTGTACACGTATTATTTTTCATATTAAAATTCTGTATCGTGCCCCAAAAACATATAATATATGTAATGAACAGTGTTTTTATTTCCTCGTCGTAATGTGTCCTCCGAAACGTAGTACTTCTAATATATAAATAATTTTTATTAATTTTTAGGAAAATGTTAATTTTATACGGATTTATTTAGCGTAATTCCGTGATTGTAAGAGCTACTTTTAATAAAATTGGTATAAAATCGGCTACCTCTTATTTTAAAAATTCTTTAAAAAGACGTGTTTTACCTTAAAAATATAAAAAAAGGTAATTCAATCCTTAAAAATAGGAATTTTGAAAAATCCTTACATTTTTTTACAAATCCTTGCAAATCTCACATAGTGCTAACTTACAAAAGCAATCTACAGGACAAATATCTCATTTGTAGAATCAGCAATTTAGGCTCTGCGTTGACGAAAGTCTTCCAGCGAATAGAAATTGCATTCGTATGTCTTTGCGCGTCGCCAGGTGCTGCGCCCTGCTCCCAACGAAGCCGTGGTGCTCTGGACGCCCGACGCGGATGCGCAGGCCAGTCTCTCAAGTGGCACCGGAGCTGGACTTCAAGGACTTTTGGAGGTAATTAAATTTCTTTTCTGCATTATAAAATTCAAACACACGCAGATTAAACATCAATTTTAAGAACAACGTTTTGCTGCTGTTTCGTTTCCCAAGGATTCATCTTATTTATCTCATTCCAATTACTCTACAATCAATTCTTCCGTTTCTCGTTCCCGAGGGCTTCGATATTTCAATGCGCGCGAACGAAAATATTCTGAGAAGTCGTTCTCTTGTTATTTTGTATTTTATGAATTCGACTTCCATTTTATATATTTTTTAATCTCATAATTTGTTTAATATATTGCGAACTATTTTTCCTCGGATATAAAATAAAGTAAAATCGTGTTTTGAATTATTGTAAAAATCATCGCAAATTAAATATTAACTGCAAATTAAAGATTAAATGTAAACTATAAAGATTTTTGTGAGAAGAGATAGTGTTGCTGCTTGAATCTACTGGATGTCTCCGAAGCATCTGAAGTTGATGATAGTGGTTTCGTTTATCCAACTGACGTGTAATTGACGTGTAATGTCGCGCGTTATCAAATAACGAGACGTGTCAACGATGATCGATGTAGCACAAATAGATCGATGGTTCGAATCAACCCATTATTCCGTATAAAACTCTCCACTTCCCCAATTCAGATGCTTCATATGGCGCTTGTTTCATATCTCATATATTTTGATCACTTTTGTTTTGCATACTCAATGATACAAGATAAAAAAGCAACATCACGATACAGGGGATCATTTTTCCGTAATCTGAGATAAAAACCCCCTTCTCACCCCCCCCTCCCTTCGCCAACGCCCGAAATGGAACACGAGGCTTCTAAGTTTTGTTCCCATGGAAACTTCACAGGATCCGCCATATTGGATCGCCATACTGCACGAATGCTGCGTTAGGTTTCATAATTCCCGTGCGCGCGTCCTCTCTTCTGCCCCCCACCCGTCACGGTCACTTTGCTGCCTACAATATATGAACTCCTTTATGTCGTCAGTATCTGAATTATTTATTTTGAATTTTTCCGTCTCGTTCACATTTATTTTTAGTCCAACAGCCTCCCCACACTCTTCCAAATCCTTTTGCTTCTTCTCTACACTCTCTCAAAAGAATCCACAGAGTAAACAGCTATCATCGGCGAAATCCAAATCCCCCAGCTGATTCCCCCCCCTCTTCTCTTCCCGTCAGTGACTTTTCGCATTTACTGCATACGATGCGACGAGAAAGGACTCATCCCTGTCCGGAATGGGATTGGTCAATTTACCCTTCCTATATTTCCCTAACGAAACCAATGAGAGAGGAGACGGTGTGTGTCATAGTTAATCATTATCTCTCACAGTTTGGGTCTTAGAATGGAATCGAAGGTTTTTTCAGTCTGAGAACAGTAAATATACATTTCGAAGGAATTCTGTATATTTACAGAAGAGTATTAATTTGGTCTACACATGATCTATTTCCTCTAAAACCAGTCTGCTCTTTTCTTAATTGTTTTTCAACTGCATGTTCGGTTTAGTATTATTTTATTTAATACTTTACTAGGGACAGACAAAAGGGGAATACCTCTCCAGTTCTTACACTGCGAAATATCACCTTCTTTGGAATTTTGACCAGCAGACCCTTCTTCCGGCCATCTGACACCACGCCTTTCTCCCGTATTTTGGCAAAAAGAGGATAAAAAACAGCCGCAGATATATCTAAATCTTCTTTTAGTAGTTCAGCGGGTATATTATCAATACCAGAGGTTTTCCCACATTTCAAAATTTTTATGGTTACTTTAATTTCTCTTTTTGGTTGGTTTATCACTACGTGTTCTGTTGTTTTCAGTATCACTTTCTTCATTTTCCTCATCTTCGGTTTCAATTACGCCATCTTCACTCAGAACATTTAACATCTCCTTATAATATTCCTCCGGAATATTTTCTTACGAGAGAGAGAGAGAGAGACTGATGTTGTAGACTTCTTTCAAATTATTTTTGCTGGCAGCTCTCTGCTCTGCTCGAACACTTCATTTTTCTTCTCGTTCCTTTTGCTGTAGTATTGCTACTGGAGGTCTAGTTTGTTATTTCTTGTTTTATTCTTTACATTCCTTCTCTCTTCAATTTTCCTCCACGTCCCCTCTGTCATCCATTCTTTCCTTAGAGAATTTTTGTATCCCACAATTTCCTCAGCTGTTCTACTTCCAAGCCCTGCAACTCCTCGAACAGTTTCTGGAGTGTTCCACATGGAATCCTTCTTCTCTCACACCTTTAACCTACTCGTAGCTACATCAAATCGTTTCGATAACCGATTAAATCTTTGAACACTGGTCTTTTTTAAAATTTTATTTTAAATCTCTGGCCGCCAACAGATAGTGATCGCTATTAATGTCAGCTCCTCTCTTATTTCTTGTATCGAGAAGAGATCTTCTCCACTTCCTATAAAGTGCAAAATGGTCAATTTGGCTTTTAAATTTCTTGTCAGCCGATACCCAGGTGGTTTCGTGTATGTGCTTGTGGGGGAATAGATTCCCTCCGATAAGAAACGCATTTGCAGCACACCAATCTGTAAACAATTCTCCATTCTCATTCATTTTCACATAATCATGTTTCCCCATAACGTCTTCTAACCTCAAATTGTCTCCCAACCCCTTCACTGGTATCCGCTATAACAGCCACAATATCGTTTTTTGTGTGTAGAATTATAAGTCTCTTGCAACTGGGCATAAAATTTGTGTTTCTCAGTTTTTTCCGATACCTCAGTGAGGGCATAGCACTGTATCACGCTAAAGTTGCGTACGCTACCCTTAAATCTTGCTACGATAATCCTCTCCGATACCAGATTTCATTCTATCAAACACTTTGATATTTTCTGACTCAACACCAACCCGCTACACCCTCCTCGTGTTCATTTGGTCGCTACCTGAAAATAAAAATGTAGCTCCTGTAGGTCGGGTTGGCATTTCACCAAAACCGTTTGGTTCCATCGCATCTCGCTTAAACCCAATACATCCGATCCGTATTCCTCCATCACTGCTACAGCTTGATGTAACTTTCCTAACTGATAAAGTGTCCGCACATTCCAAAAACTAATTTTCGAAATCCTTTTCGGTCCAAGTGTCGTCAAAATTCGAGCTTCGTTCCGTTTCTTTAATAGTTTAGTGTTTAAGAAGAGCACATTATTCGCCAGAAATACTGCCCCCGACCGCCAAGACGGGGCTGCCGCCTATTTCCTCCTTTCTTCCTCAAGATGCGAAAAATCACCTACGGTTATCCCGCTGTAACCCGATTTGTGCATTTAACAAAGATAAAAAAAAACATCTTTGAATCGTAAAGTTTGGACGAACGGTTTAGATTTTTTATAAGCGTTTTTAAAGAAGTGCCACAGTTGTATCTCAGTTGCATTGGAAGCAAAAATTCGACCTGCGAGGCTTCCTTCCGGTTGCGTGGGTTCGTTGATCTAACGGGTAAATAGAATTCCGGTCGTCACTGGATAATCAGCTGGTACTCAAATATAAAGAAAAGAGGCACGCATCGAATGTGTCTTCTTCTTCTTCCTTTTTTTTTGTTTTTTTTTTTTGCAGATCCAGTACGACGTGCAACGTGGTGGTGACGGAGGGGGGTCGGAGTTGGTGATCGGTGACGGTGGCTACTTCGTGCATTTCTTCGCGCCTCCAGACCACGAGATGCCTCCGTTGCCCAAACACGCCGTCTTCGTGCTCGACACAAGTGGCTCCATGAGCGGCACCAAGATACGACAGGTGCGGGCTTCCATCCCTCCGTCCGGCAACAACAGGGAACGTCCCAAACGCCGTCTCAAAAGCTCATTTTTTATATTAGGCTCTATTGTGATAATTAATATCACACTTTTAGAGTTATTTAAATGGTTACGATTAATACACATCACATTCCGAATAATCGATTGTTCGATAATAATATTTACTTGTCAACTATCTTTTTTTTTGTTTCATGAATACAAATTTATTGGTGATCTCATAATATTACAACACGTTGCTAGCTATTTCTAGAGTTTTGGAGTGTGCTGAAATTTTCATTCCGCCTCTGCCTTAGGGCCTTTGATCAGAATTGATGGGATGATCCCTTGCTTGCTTCCGGAGAGTAAATTACTTTGTTTTTCATGTGGTCGTACGAAGTTTATGACAACTTTTTGACTATGAATTTATTATTTATTTATTTATTTACTTCTAGAAGGACAAGGGTTCCTATATTTAAAATTAAGAATCACATTTATCAGCTAGGATAAATTTATCAAAATTTTTAAGAGGCACAATTCTGACTGTTGCATTTTTAATGAAACATTGATGTAGATACAACGCGGAGGAAAGTAGACCGTGAGGCATCTACATAAATGGAACGGTAGATGAACTCAGGGGTTTTTGTCAAAAGTGAAGAAGTTTCCATATCGAATACATGCCATTGTTTTATTTACGAACTCGTAACCATTATTTTTATGGCCAAGACGTTTTTTAATTACTGTTTATCTCTTCGTTAGAATTTAATGTAGAAAAAACTGGCATATATTTCAAATATGAGTTTCAGATATTTTTTGCATTACAAAATAATAGAAAAATGAGTTTTTTAAGACAGTAAAATAAATCCATGTACATAACTTTTTATTGTGTCGGTAGCGATGGGTACGTTCACAAATGTCCTATGTACTTTTTCCTTCTTCTTCTTCAACCCCCCCTCCATCCCCCCCCCACCCTGCACTAAAAGGATTTGAAAGGAAAGAGAGAGGGATATACTATAACATATACGACGTGGAGTAATTTTTAAGGTTTTATTTTGAGCGTCGAAGGTAGAAAATTTCATAAATAACTAAAATTTCTCATTCACGGACGGACGATGAGAGATGAGAGACGAGAGAGGGGTGTTTGTGTGTGTTCATTTAAACCCCCAAATAGCAAAAAGAAAATATTCCTCTTTCGTTTTTTCTTGAAGGCGAAGAAAGTAAAGATTTTTTTCTACAATTTCGATTTGTTTTTGAAGGAATAAAAAAAGCTGCGCATCATTTACGGCTTTCTTTGTGTCACGTGAATCAGTGATCTTCATCATTTAAACTCGTAAATTTGAAACTGAAATATTTTTGAACACTAAAATACATAATAGTTAGGCTAATGAATGAAACTCAAACTTCAATGCTTTACAATTCATCGTAGCTTAGAGGACGATGTGCACTAGAAAGTATGAAAATACGTTTGAGTATGGAGCTTTAAGAATTTTTTTTTATTCAGTGTTTGTGTGAGGGGGGGGGCTCTAAAAAACAAAAACAAAAAAAATTCTCTCCAGGTCTCAAGAAGGTGCTGTCACTGAGTAGACATGTTGGTTTGGTTACATTAAGTTAAGTATCCATCGATGGCGATTGGAAAGTAATGTCCGATACATTCGCCCTCCCTCATACTGTGATGGTGGTTGCGTCATGAATGTCTTTATACACACAGACACGACAACTCGAATAAAATTCCAAGGACTATAGAGAATTATTCCGCAACTATAGAGAGGATTTTGTTTACGTTGATTTCTCAAGCGAAAGCGAGATTCATTACAATTTTTGTACACTTATTTCAATACTTTCATTGAATCATCATTAATTTCATTTAAGACCTAAAATTTAAATTATACATGTTAGTACGAATTAAGTAGAGAATTATGTCCCATTACGTTGGGACCTCGGAGATTAATGTAAACAATATTCCTTGTCCGTTTCGACTTTTACCGAACACTTATTTTAACCCCCATATGTTGTTCTAGACACAAATAAAGTACTAGTTCGATAATAATATTCGTACATGTAAATTTACAAACATATTTGCGTTAAATTACAAACATATTGACATTATATATGTATTATAACTCGCAGCTAACTTTTTATCTTATCTAGGAAGTTTTGCTGCAATTTTTTTGAATCCGCCTCTGCCCTCAGGGCCCTTTATCGGAATTGATGGAATACGTCCCTCGCTTGCTTCCGGAGAGTAAAATTAGTTTATTGTACTCCACGTGGTCATACGCGGTCTGTAACTGCTTTCGTTGACAATAAATTTATTATTATTATTTATTAATATGTTGAAGGTCGACAACTCTATAACCTTTCACGGCATTCACTTCTCACTGCAATGTGACCAAAATGGCTGCCACCTAACTGTTCCCGCTCTACTGGTGGCTCCTCTCCCTTAGTAGTAGCACTCCCTCCCTCTGCTTCTATTCGGCCCCCTCGTACGTTGCGTCCGTAGCTCAAGGAGGCCATGGCCGCCATCTTGAGCGAGCTCCGAGAGACGGACGCGTTCTCCGTGGTGCTGTTCGCGACCGGCGCGTCCGTGTGGTCGTCGGCGTCTCAGTCGTTCGTGGAGGTGCGCGACCCCCAACGCGGACTGCCCTCGGACGCCGTGGCGGCTGCCAGCGACGCCTCGGCGGCGCAGGACGCCATCAATGGCACCACAGCGTTTGGAGGTAAGGTTTCAAACGACGGACGCGTTTCTTCGAGACGCCGCCAAGCGTCTAGATTAAAAGATTCTTGTCTTTCACGAATTCAAACTTACAATACAGAGTTTCCTACAGCATTATTGCTTTCGTAATGAATCTTTTCGTATAGTCGAATCAATATTTAGGATAATCATGTGAATTTAAAAATTGCTGTAATTCATCTGGAATATTGAGTTATTTTAATAGTAGCGATTTATTAACAATGTATTCCGAATCTATAATTCGATAGTATTCGTATTTACCTCAATATTCTCCCCCTCCCTATTTTAGCAGGAAAAGATTAGACACACATAGGTTGATTAATATCAAAGTCTTTCTGAAGGGGAATGCTCATTCAAAATTCCATGCAAAATGGTTGACTTTAGCAAGTATTATGATAACGATTCTAAAATGAGAAGCGAATTGGAGCAGTTGACTTCGCCAGATCCACACGGACTTTGATTCTACTTCGAATTCTCGTGCCGCTGTTTTATTGCTGTGTGTGTGAGTATAATTTAGAACTCGCAGTTCGATGTTAGCGTCGAAGCATCATCTTCGATCGTCCAACTTTCGTCGAGTCGAAAACAAACCGTCGTGCGTTACGATGGGCGCAGAGACGGCAGTCGGTCATTTGTTCCCAGACGACCTGGATGGCCAGTTCGCTTTCCATTTCGAATGAGCGTCACATCCTTCCGCCATCATCAGTCGATGTTCTACGTCGTTCGCTTATGTTCACTTAAATCGATTTCACCGATTAGCAGTTTCCCCGTCTTAAACCCCACATATTTTTGGGCAATGTTTTCGGAGAAAAAGGGAGGACTATATTTGGGTAAATCTTTTTCGTGTGCTGAAATATTAAATCTTTCTTGCTTGTAAATTAGTTTATTCTGGTCATTTGTTGTTTGCAGCGACGCACATGTATACCGCTCTGCGCGTGGCTTACGGCTTAGTGAAGGCCGGTCGCCGCTCAGCCTCCGTACGTCGTCTTCTTCCTTTGCTCTTCTTCTTGACGGACGGTCAACCCAACGGACCCCACAGCTCCTTGGACGCGTTGCAAGCGCTGGTGGAGGAAGAGAAGCAGAGTGTTGGGGGCGTAGCGCCGCTCTACTGTCTGGCGTTCGGGGCGGAAGCGGACTTTGCGTTTCTGAAGCGAATGTCTCAGAGCGGAAGGGGCTTCGCGCGACGCGTCTACGAAGCGGCGGACGCGGCGTTGCAGTTGAGGCAGTTGTACACCAACGTGGCGTCTCCGCTACTCGCCAACGTCACCTTCCTCTACGCAGACGATCAGGTACAAAAAGAGGGGCACTTTTGCATAAAGGGAGGTTTCAGAAAAACGCTACACACTAATTTCATGGAATAATTGAAGATTGATGAGTTTATGGAAGATGAGCTTTATAGGCGATTTACCATTATGTACACCTAGTAATTCTCCCGATTTCACTGTCGTATTGCTACTTTAGCGCAATCAACTGCATCCCTCTGATTGACGGTTTCGTCACCATCCGAATCCGGAACTGAACCGAACCACATCTGAATGCAACAGCTCACTACCATATCACTCCGACTTCCATTACCGGTGGGGCCAGAAAAAGAATTGTAGCTTTTCACTTGAATATCCCAGTTCGTGTATAGCTGTGACTACTAAAAAGCGAACCCTCCTTTTTCTATCCACATCCTACTGCTCCTAGTATCAATGACTCTAACTATTACTAACCACTTCTAGTTGTTGGTAAACCCAGTTAAGCAGCCCACCTACTAACAATACTCTCTACCACCCACCTCCTACCTCTCCATGTAGATAAGCTTCAATAGCACTGAGCCACATTTCGTCGTTAGCTGTAAGCTATTTCCATCGTGAAATAGTAAATCTTCTTTTGGCTTTTGCAGGTGGACAGCCAATCGCTGACGCGCACCGCGTTCCCCGTGCATTTAGCAGGAGCGGAGCTGACGGTGGCTGGACGTCTACGCTCAGCGCCACAAACAGGAGAAAGACCAGAAGAAGAAAGAAAAGAAGATACCTCGCACTTGGCAGCTCGCGTAGAAGGGGATTCGGTCAACGGAAGGAACAACGTGTCCACTGCAACCGTCCAGAGACATCTTCCTCCTCAATCGGCGACGTTCGTAGAACGCTTGTGGGCTTATCTCACGGTAAGACAACAGGCGTACAGATAGTACTAGCGTTCTACAGATCTTTTTTCTTAAGGTATTATGTGCGCCTTGCCTCAAGTCAAGTTGCCAACCATTCACGACACTTTGAAATGTTCACCAAAGTAGTTCTTATTAATTAATAATTTATTGTATTAATTTTTTTATGTTGGAGGAGAACAATTATTTCGTGATTTTAAAACTTGATAATTAATTTAGACCGTCGTTTGCCACCTTCTTGGACAAGAGTCGCATTGTCTTCAGTCACGTGACGCGGCTGCCATTTTGCGTCAGAACAGTATTTTTCTCAGTTTTTCGTGAATTATTCTTGAAAGCGCCCCGTAAGGTATGAAAATCTTTACGTCATTGCATCGTTCATATTTCCATTTGCTATGTTTTAGTAGGTTTTTTCGCTATGTTAAGCCGGTACTTTTGCCAGAATATAAAAAAATCAGAACCTGCGAATGTTCCTCCATATAAACCCATATACTAATTTAAAATCAAATAATCCAAAATTTTTCGCCTTAAGGGTACGAAATTCATCGTCACACTGTAGAGAATGGTTCAAACTATCATCTAAATTATTTTTTTTGGGGGTGGGGAGGGGGTGTACTTAAAAGCCTAGTTTCTCTGACGCACATAATACCTTACGCTTATTTCTTTATGAAGCAAAGAAACATGACTTGCAGTGTCTGAGTGTTGTTGTTTTTCTCTCCCCCCCCTCCAAAAAGGTCCGCCAACTGCTGGAACGAGGTCAAGGGGACGACGCCGTCGCCAGAGAACGCGCTCTGCAGCTCGCGTTGCGCTATTCGTTTGTCACACCGCTCACGTCGTTGGTGGCGGTGGGGGAAGCGGCACAACCAATGGCGTTGCGCACCACGGCGCTCAGTGACGTCACCCTTTCTGGCGTGAGGCCTGCTCCGCCCGGGGTCAACCGCCCTCGTCGACCACCCTCTCCAGGTCAACTAGGTCCCCAAGGTCCAGGCGGCGTGTATGGCTCCATGATGACTGCCCCCATGATGTCTCCCTTCATCGCAGAGCCTCGCGGGGGTGAGTCATGTTATTAAAATATTTTCACTATTCGGCGCGTCCTCTGTCGTTGCTCTTAGTACATTACTTATATATTGCCTCCCAGATAGCACTTTTCGTCAGTCTGACCTGCCACTAGAGAGAATCAGCGTCAGACAGCAACAAGTAAACAAGTTAAAAAACGGTTCCATTCTACTACTGAACATCTTTTTCAGGACGATCTAGGAATAGAATGAGTTCCCATCGCAGAATGCCTCTACCTGGGAGAGACAGACTTGCAAGTGATCCAAGTGACGCAAACCTCACATCCCTGGAGAATCCAAGCGAAAGTAAGATGACATCTTTTATCTCCTCCTCATCTTCATCTGTTCAGTACGTTGGATTTTTGTACATTGGGGAAGAAAAAATGTTTGATCCTTCAATCAGAATTGAATCACTTTTTCTGTGAAGTGCTGAATAAATTAGAGCGATAGTATTTTTTTTAGAAGAAGGGGTCTGCAGGAATTTTGAAGATCGGAAGCAGAAAATCCAGATAAATGACGTGTATCGCTTACTTATTCAAAACATGCGTTTCTTCTTATAAAGTAATTCATTACAGCCTATCGTATGATGAAGTTTTAAACTTAAAAGTTGTTAACTGCCACTGCTACAAATCACACAAGTAAAAATACAGTGGCGCTATTAGAACCGCCGCCAATCGACAGCACTGTCGCGCGAACACCTCTGTTCTCTGCTCTTCAAAAGCTCTCGTGCGCAGATAAGTTATAGCCACCATCTGCCGAGAATAACTGTGAGTTTCGAGCGTCCAAAGTATATTCCGGGAAAGGTATAGAAAGTTCGGCGATTTTAACTCTCTTGGGCGTATTACAAATCTTGGACGAAAACACCTGTTCTATGACAGAGAGATGAGTGGTGTCAAGGGTCGGGACATTAGATCTCTGAATTCTCCGAAATAATTACGAGAGTGTGTTCACGTTCTCAGTTACTTTTTTTACGAGCCTGGAACGNGTGTCAAGGGTCGGGACATTAGATCTCTGAATTCTCCGAAATAATTACGAGAGTGTGTTCACGTTCTCAGTTACTTTTTTTACGATTTTGTAACTTTGCTCTTCAAGCTCTTCTACACGGAGCGGGAAAGTGAGGTGTGAGAGAAAGCGTGATGAGCACCTCGGCAACTTGGCTCACCACTCAGATGACAGGTCGAATGATTGGGATTATCATGTTGGAGACGTACACCACAGAACGTCGGTTGGTGACCTTTTAAGCGCGTTGGAGACGCTGGTGCAGTGTTCATGAATTCGCGATATTTTTCGAATAACGGTTCGGTTATCGGATTTTGAAATGCGTCATTTATGTGTTTTTTGCAAGTAACAATAAGCGACGTCGTCTGCGAATAGAAATTCACGGATTATTGGTACCCGTGGTATGTCTCTGGAGAAGAGCGTGGGGTGGGAGAACCGCGCCCTGAGGCACCCTTCCGTTGACGGGACGCGGAAAGGTTGCCGTTCTGCGCCATAGGGCAGCCGACTCGCGAGCTTTTCGCGCATTATCAACTTGCGCTTCCCGTTGTTCCTAAGCTCAGTGCTCGCGATCGCAAGCATCGATCGAACGGGGTCCGGCGCACCGGAGTCGGGATGTGGGACGACCACAAGGGCTGCGGGTAATTCTGACAGCGAGGAACACGATCCGCTGCTGTGGGTCACCTCAATTGTAACCCTGCGATGCAACAGGTGTTGCAGGCGAAGGATTTGGGAAACATCGGTCTCGTTCACCTCGACGGTGTAGAGGCCAAGAGATACGAGTCCTCCGTCATCTCAGAAACGTGGAAGCGCAACTAAAGACGTTCGGAGGCGATCTCCACCGAAGGGAGTCGTCGGATAACCGCGGTCCGGATCTCCTCCAAGCGCCTCACCACCGCAGCGTGGTCTGCGGCCGTGTCAGGGCGGATTAGGTAGCGGGAGCGGGTACGGGTCGCTGTTAGGTGGCCAGAACATACCGTCTGACGTTCCTGGAGCATCTCCCGCTCATTCTGCAGGTTCTCCAAGAAAATAGCTCCGACAGCTGAAAGACGGCCGCGAGAAGCGCGGGAAGAAGTGGGGGCGGAATGGGTGAGATGGGCGACGGCGTTCGCAGAGGCAGATGGGGTGTTTTTGGTTATAGGCGGAGCGCCGGAGGGCGGAGGCAGAGGGACCGCCATCGAGAACCGTCTCCTCCGCTATCGTCTCCAACGGTTCGACGGGGGTGACAGGGGCAAAACGATTGGCTATGGCCAACGGCGCAGGGGTGGAGGGGTGTGGCCAAAAAAGCGCTTGAAAGTGACGAAACCGTCGTCCCCGGCGCCCGCAACGGAGGCGTCACCAACTGCATCCTCTCCAGCCATGGTGGCAGAGATAGAGGGCAGCGGTTCTGCCAGTGTGTATCTGGCACGTGCACTGGAGTCCCTAACGGTAATATCTTTCTTTTTCCCGAAGGCGCGAGAGACGCGGGCGAGTTGAACAAGTGCTCCAGACGTGAGCCGAGAGAAGGGGCGGGGCTTAGGGGAGGATCGCTTGATTGTTCCTAGATGTTTTAACCTATCATTCGCGTTGAGGAGGAGGAGGAGAGCGTAACGAGCTTTGCTCTCAGTGCGGGGGCGCTTTTTGGGCCTAAGACTGATAAATGAACTATCAGAAACGGAAGGGGTTACATTAGATGGGGGAGACGATGAAGGGACTAAAGGGTTGGCATCTGCGTGAAGCGCAGACGCCTGGTGGACGGACTCGTCACCACAATCGGTAATCTAAATCGACGCTAGATCCGTAGGCGATACACAAGATGGCGGCCCCCGAGGAAGCACCCACCGGGCGGGCGGGCGCGAAGCACTCAGCAGCAGCGGCAAAGAATCCAAAGCAGGCGGCTGTCAAAATTGCTCTTAAGAGCGGGGAGTCACGACGAGAAGTGACATCTCAGTTATTTGATTGTTTATCTTACATTTATTTCTCCGTAAATTTCGCACATATGGATTTATCGGAAACCAAACATACGTCTCGACTTTTACATTCAGGAATCGAGCAAAATGACTCATTATTTCCAGTTTCGTATCCGAATAAGAGATTAGCAGATCCAATGAACGACCAAATAGCTCTAGCTTCACTTCCCAACTAAGAGAGACACAGCGTTAAGACCAGCTTGCCCTAAAAACGCCAGTTTAGTCCTTCGCCATCAGATGCCATTCACTTTGCCCGGTGGTCCAAATAATAAACAATAAACTTTATTGTCAAAAAAGCCGTTACAAACTACGTATGACCACGTGGAGGACAATAAACTAATTTACTCTCCGGAAGCAAACAAGGGACCGTCCCATCAATTGCTATCAAGGGCCTCAAGGCACATTTAAACATTTTAACATTTCAACATACTCCTAACGAAAAAAAACAATTGTTCCATACGTGTTATAGTATTAACAAATACCAATTAATATTTAATATAATAAAACATAGAAAAGTCATTTCACAAGAACGTATTATTATCAAGCTATAAATCATTCCGAAAGTATTGTTGATAATTCGTATCTATTAAATATCACTAAATTCGCTAATAATTATTTGAATTGATGCCGTCCNACACAACCAATGTGCCAAAGTTGAGTACACATAAAACTAAATTAATATGAGCCATAAGACAACACAATCATGCAAGAAAATAGTTTTTTTTAATTGTTGTAAGTTATCTAAAAAGTGCTACAGCAATGGCGTGACAAAGTACAAGACGGATTTAACTGTTATTAACATCAATAAATTCTTTTACATTGAAGAAGCACTGGTGCAGGAAGTAGTTTTTAACCGCGGATTTGAAGAGATTGAGTTTCATAATATCTTTTATATTTTTGCGCAGGGAATTATATAGAACAATTCCGGTATGATATGGTCCTTTTTGGCAAAGAGTGGTTGACACTCTAGGGCGCGAATATTATTACTATTGCGAGTATTGTGTTCGTGAACGAGACTGTTTCGTATGAAGCAAGGGTGGTGCTTCAGTAATTCGGTCTTAAGTTTCGGGGGTGAGATTTACAAAATATCCGAACTATCCTCTTCTCAATTCTGAAATTTTGGACACTCTGCCCGGAATTACCCCAGAAGGTAATGCCGTAACGTAAATGGGAGTAAACGTGTGCAAAATATACGCAACGGGAAATATGGCTAAATTTGTGTTGTTAAACTGTCTAGAAAACTTGTAAATGATTTTATGTGGTTTCAGGTTATCTTTAATGGTGAACATTTGCGCAAGGTGATCGCTGTATCCGACACGAACACTTCAGAAAAATACGAGATTTTCTTTCTTGACGATAATTTGATCTAGCAATGTTTGAGATGAGCCGGAGAGGCGAGTGGGGTCGTTTATCGTAGTAATAAAGTTGAAGGTATCGATAATATTCTAGAATCGATTAATTGGTGAATGTGCAGAGTCGGATGTACTCAAGAAATCGATGTTGAAATCACCACATATAACGATAGATTTAGTAGATTTATGTGTGATACGTTTTAAAATAATCTCAAAATTCCGAAAAAAAAAAAATTTCAAGATCTGATTGAGGAGGTCTCTAAATACATAAAACAATAATTCATATGTCGGTCAAATTAATGGGAGAAAATTCGAACACGCTATCAACGCAGAAGATCTCGTAGTCTGACGATTGAGAAGATAAAATATTATTACGAACGTACCTCCGTGGGGATTTTTTCCTTTAAAATTTTGTCGACAGTAATAACAAGCTAAATAATAATTAGAAATATAAGAATCATCAGAGGTCATGAGAATATATCACAGGAACTCACTGGGCCCTGAACTTTGGAAGAGTCAGCGGAGTGTAGCCGATGCACCTCTAGAGAAGCTGAGTAAGAATCGCAACGCTTCATCCAGATTGGTGCACTACGTGGTGCATAGGAGCCACTAACTGAAGCGTGCCTTTCTTTTACAGAAGTTCCTTTGAGTGATTTCCAGTGGCTGCGAGACGGTGTTTCGGGCAACGGCACGCATCTCTTCGTAGCCGACAGCGTGACTGGAGTCCTCGGGGCGTTCCTCGTGGCGGAACCTGCGGTAAGAGGGCCCCTGAAGTTACACTGGCCAAAGCAAGTCAATCACCTATTTAGCACTTGCGATATAATAGTGTACTGTATATCGTACGACGTTATCATAGTCTTTGTGTACATAATTTTAATCCTTCCTACATCAATTATAATACTACATACTAAAACATCACACCAGGAAATGAAAAAAAAAAAAATTCTTTGCAAGCCTTTATTTGTGTGTTTGCATATAAAATACCTCCTATATCCTTTGGGTTACAACCAAGATAAGTTAAAGCATCAACTAACACAAAAGTCAATGATTCCATTTGGCTACAAAGTGTTCGATGAATTTTAAATCTTTTTCTATACTTAACTTTTCTTTTCTGATGCGTATTTCCACTTGTGTTAATTTCTTTTAGCTTTGTGTACATCGACTAGTGTAACTATTTTTCTTCGATGTTTTCCGACGATTCCTCTTGTCCTCCTTCGTGTGTTCGTCTGAGAGTGAGAGCTGCTTTTATTCCTTCGGCGATTCGTCGTCGTCGTCGTCCGGACTCTTTTACAAGCGAGAGAGTGTTTCCGTGTGTGATTCCAGGCGATGAAACAATTCTAAATCGCGTCTCAAATTTACACGAAGAAAAAAGTAAAGTGGCAATTTAAAATATAAATTCCCGTACTTTTAGTTTGTTTCTATTTTGTGTTTCTAGTATGTGAAACGACGGAAGAAACGTAGGACGCAAGAAAATGTCGCTTTTGAAATCAACAAAAGGATCAAAGTAGATTAGCGATATGTATCTCTGCTGTTCAGAATTGATCAAATAAAACGGATAACTCATAACTTACGACCTTCAGTAGACGAAGAAGAGTTTTGTGATTTAGAAGCTCTCACTACGTTTCGCCTTTCTGTTCAAGTGGTCGTCAGGTGACACAATTGAACACTATATTAAACATAAATTTAAACACGAAATATGTTTTTTTTAAAGCAGAAACTAGAAAAACATGTTAAAATATTGTATTGTAAATACCAGACAGCTTTTGTGTGTCTGTAAATATTTGACGTGACATCTTAGTACTTTTTGTAGAACCTTGTGCGAGACTACAAACATATTGACATTATATATGTATTATAACTCGCAACTAACTTTTTATCTTATCTACGAACTTTTGCTGAAATTTTTTGAATCCGCCTCTGCCTTAAGGCCCTTGATCGGAATTGATGGAATACGTCCCTTGCTTGCTTCTGGAGAGTAAATTAGTTTATTGTCCTCCACGTGGTCATACGCAGTTTGTTCTGCTTTTTTGACAATAAATTTATTATTATTATTAATATTACATTACATTATGAAATTTTTTTATTTTAATGCTATATATTAAGGATACCTTTTGAAAATAAAGAGAAATAGTTTCATTTGAAAAATACTCTTGGCGTTACACAAACAAATAGTGTGACGACTCGTTTTGCCGAAACCTCCTCCTCCTCCTCATCATCATCCCGCGTACAGAAAGATGTCTCTTCTCTTTTGTGATTTCAGGATTTCGACTTGTCGTCGTCGGCGCTGTCCGGGTGCAGCGTGAGTGAGGCGGTGGGTGGTGGCAGCGTGAGGATCGGTTCCTGTGTTCCTCTGGCGAAATGCGCTCTCAAGATGTTCGCGGAGAGCTTCGTTCGATACCGCGCTGCCTTCTGCTCCCTCAGGACATCGTGAGTGCCGACACGAAGCGTGTACACTACTCACAACATAAAAGTCCCACGCTCTGACCAGTTTTGGATCTGTTAGGTTTGCAACGCCTCCCTCCTCTTGCTTTCCCTTCGGCAGGGGAAGTTTCGTTCGACCAATCGTAGGTCTATTTGAAACGGCGTTAGAAACTATTAGAAAGTTTACTAACAAACGACTATAAGTGTGAAATTATCACTTTTCAGAGATTTGATGTCTAAAGAACTGAACTACTCTTGATGAAAGACAGCAGAGACGAAGCTTGTATCCAACGCGCTAAATGTTCATACATTTAGTATTTCATATANAAAAAACAGTACAAACTGCGTATGACCACGTGGAGGACAATAAACTAATTTACTCTCCGGAAGCAAGCAAGGGACCATCCCATCAATTCCGATCAAGGGCCCTAAGGCAGAGGCGGATTCAAAAATTTCAGCAAAAGTTCCTAGATAAGATAAAAAGTTAGTTGCGAGTTATAATACATATATAATGTCAATATGTTTGTAATTTAACGCAAAAAATTACATGTCCAAGTTATTATTGAACTATAGATTAATCTGAGTATAGTGTTCATAAGATCCACGTAACTTAAGTTTGCCCTCACGCAGGTGAAAAGTTTCACTCAGAAATGAATTGTGGGTAAAAATAATAATTTAAGTGCTCCGAGCACGGGAGCCGCCAAACAGGAGTTCCCGGGTTCGAGTCCCCGTCCGTCGCAATTTTCATCTGGTCGTAAACGATACACACGCTCCTCCTGAGTTAAAAAAAACTATCTAAGAGCAGTTCATATTCCTTTTTGTACAAAAAATTGATTGAGGGTCTATTCTTAAAACAAGCAAAGAGAGATGTAAGTGAAAGTAGACGATTGTTGATTCACAGATACGCCGGAGCGTGTTGTCCTCACGGATGGGAGCTACGTCCTTAGCAGATGGTGACGGCTGAGGCTGGAAATGAAGGTAAGTTTACGTTTCTCCTTAAAGCATATGGTTAGTTGCTGTGGGTAAACACTGCATGTAACTCTTTGTGCCTTAGATCAACTATCCAAATAACCTTAGTGTACGGGCCGTTTTTATACGCTTTCAATCGATCGGGCAGACACGGGGTGGGGTTTTCCAGAATAATATTACCCCACAAATAAAAGTAGTGAGCCATATTTATTTATTTGCAACTCGATATTTTTATTGTCATCAACAAATTTATATTATTTCAAGCTGGAAAATGCAAACTTATTCCTTTTATATATATATATAAATTTATTNTAAATAAATTTATTGTCAAAAAACAGTACAAACTGCGTATGACCACGTGGAGGACAATAAACTAATTTACTCTCCGGAAGCAAGCAAGGGACCATCCCATCAATTCCGATCAAGGGCCCTAAGGCGGATTCAAAAAATTTAGTAAAAGTTCCTAGATAAGATAAAGTAGCTGCGAGTTATAATACATATATAATGTCAATATGTTTGTAATTTAACGCAAAAAATTACATGTACAAGTTATTATCGAACTATAGATTATTCTGAGTATAGTGTTTAAAAATCATAAGAGTTGAAAAAACACTAAATTCACGATTTATTGTTACAATAAACACGCCCCTAGACAAAGCCTAGAGAACCTGTATAAGAAATCCGCCTCTACCCGAAGGAAAAACGGAGAAAAACCCGGGCCAGGATGGGGCTACAGAATTAATGTACACAACCGTGCCAAAGTTGAGTACACATAAAACTAAATTAATATGAGCCATACGGCAACACAATCATGCAAGAAAATAGTTTTTGAAATTGTTATAAGTTATTTAAAAAGTACTACAGCAATGGCGTGATAAAGTACAAGACGAATTTAACTTTTATTAAAATCAATAAATTCTTTTAGTGTAGAAGCACTGGTGCTGGAGGTAGTTTTTAACCGCGGATTTGAAGAGATTCAATTTCATAATATCTTTTATATTCTTGGGCAGGGAATTATATAGAACGATTCCCGAATGATAAGGTTCATTTTTGGCAAAGAGGGATTGACACTCTAGGGCGATGAATATTACTACTATTGCGAGTATTGTGTTCGTGAACGAGACTGTTTCGTTTATAGCATTATAGCGAAATGTTTTCATGTTGTAATGTACGACGGGGTTACTCCGATTATAATTTTATTTTCTCTCTCACCGGACATGCCAATATTCAAGAATAATTCACCAAAAACTGTGTAAAATACTGTTCTAACGGAAATGGCGGCCGCATCCCGTGACTGACGACAATGCGACTCTTTTGTCAAAGAAGGAGTCAAACGACAGTCTGAATTAATGATAAAGTTTTCAAATCACAAAATAATTGTCCTCATCCAATATTTAAAAAATCAGTGGAACGAATTATTAATTAATGAGAACTACTTTGGTTAATATTTCCAAGTTTCGTGAATAGTTGGCTTCGACTTGACTTCGGTCAACGCTCACGTGATACTTTAACTCGTTGCACGAATAATGTTGTCTTGTTTTGTCTGTATTCTTGTTCTGCGACGAGGCTAAGCCTCTGTATGACTGAAGCATGGCTGCTTTCATTTCATGATGGCCGTGTGTCGAACTGAGCAGAACTAAGGCGTTATATCAGTAATTTCAGATCCCAAACTGATTGTTGCAGGATTGTTGCGTCTGGGAGCTTCCTTCACCGGAGAATGGCGATGTCCATGGCTGCTCAAGAGACTTTAAGTGACTGAATCAATTTTTTTTTCTCTTTACACTAAAGTCGGTGTTTTGTGGAGAATATTTATTAGTAAAAGCGTTTTCGGAAAGAACGCGTTGTTTCAAGCACTGGTTTTCAAAGGATATCGATTTCTATTTTATTCCAGATTTGTGATCTCGAAGCGTAGACGGACATTTGGAAGTGAAAAAGGACTTCTGGTTGCTCTTCTGAACACGTAGAAAGACTCGTTTTGTTACTGAAAGGCGAAAGACACTCGTCAGCGTCTCCGGTACTTTTTCACTCTCAATGGTTGGCCAACCTGGAGACCCTCATTCAAATGTTTTGGGTGAATCGAACGTTTCGCTCCGCAAGACACCTCTTCCAACATGTTCTTGGAAGAAATAAAACGCAAGTGGACGATTCTACTTGTATGATACTGACTCTTACAATGTCCTTCATAAAACATATTTTAAGAAATAAAAATGTGTAAACTTTATCTCTCAAATTTTTTATTTACTGTAAAACTTCTACTCGAATAAGAAAACATAATTCGGCTAAAAAATGTGCAAGTGTATATAAATATTCATTTTCGAAACGTCATCCGGCTATAAAAATTTATGTTGCCCATATGTCTTCTGGCAATGGAATATATTTTCAACTGTAAATAAATAAATAAATAAATTTATTGTCAAAAAANAAACTAATTTACTCTCCGGAAGCAAGCAAGGGACCATCCCATCAATTCCGATCAAGGGCCCTAAGGCAGAGGCGGATTCAAAAAATTCAGCAAAAATTCCTAGATAAGATAAAAAGTTAGCTGCGAGTTATAATAC
>NNCF01135646.1:47960-97530 GCA_002313205.1 Laupala kohalensis | reverse complement strand
GAAACATATTGACATATCCACCCCTTGCAAGGCCCTGTGTCTTGTACAGCGATCCATGAATTTGGATCTCGTAGAGTCCTTTCATCGCCACTTCAGTCGCTCCGTCGCAGGCGTTTGTCTCAGTTAAAACGAGTGACTGGTCGCTCTGAACGTCAAGGAACGTATTGTGAGCCGTTGGTGGGTGCCCGAGTCCAATCGGCAAATCTCTCCGATGGACATAGAAACCTTTCGGTTATACTCCGTTGGGAATGTCGCGAGTAAAGTTTCTCCCCAAGTGACTGGAATCTTAAAGAAAAATCGTTCCCTCGAAGTTCACTTCGTTTATATACAAATAACGCAACTGCTTATATATTCACCTCAACTTTGAGGTTTCACCTGCCTGACATACACCCCCTATTCTGCAATGGGGGTTCTGATAAATGAACAGGAGTATAAAGGTAAGGTTGGGATTTCATTTAACAGACATTGAGCAAAGCTAAGTTCATTATATCGTGGATAAAACTCCATTTAGTAATGATTCTTCATTAAGGAACCACTGCAGAACATGCAAGAGGATCATTCTAACTACTGTAGACACAACACGAGAGATCTTATGTCAGTGGACTATCCTCAATGACTGCGTGGGAGTCGCTAACCCATCCTTCCTAATTTGAAAAGAACGCCATTGTAAATGTTTTGAAATGGTACAAATGAATTTCCTCTTGTCTGAGTCTTTTGATTCCTTCATTGGTCTTTGGAGAAGGGATACTGGGTGGGGACGGGGTCGCAGACAACCCTATCAGAAGCAACGTCATTTATTGTCACGCTCTGGTCACCAGGAAGAAGCGAGAGGCCGAAGAAATTCCTGAAAAGAAAACATGCCATGGGGTATCTCTAAGGCCACCAGGACGTAGCGGAATTCTAAGAAATTCCAGCCAAAATATTCAGAGGGTCACACTCAGGTTAGGAGGGTGGATCCCAAGAAGATTCTTCTCTTGCGAAGGACGATGTCTTCAAGTCGTATGTGTGAATGCTGTGTTCCCCCCCCCTCCCAAAGGCTGTCGCAATATCACTTTGTACATCAACGTGGCCGAGCAATGACAGCGAGGGATTAATTCGTCCAAAGAAACAACTCCTCACTCACCTGCCTCCCCAGCGTCATCCCAATCCACAACCGGCACCAACACCTTTCTTCATCCTCCTCAAAGACACCAGGTGGAGGACACCACCTCTTCTGGAAGGGAAGAAAGGAAGAAAGATACGCTGTTGAAGCAAAGTACTTATCGATTGTCGTGTAAATATAAACGAACTATGAATACAGAATATTGTAAAAAGAATTATCGATCATGCTCTAGTTTTATAATACTGCTAATTTTAGTACTGTATCTAATTTTATAATAATATGAAAACTTGAAAGTAGTCATAAAACATTTCTCGACAGTAGAAATTTCTGTACTAATTGTTTATTGTCATCTATTCTGAAATTATCTTGAGATTGATGATAGTTACAACGAACACTCAAATTTCCAGGATTTTTGTAAGTGACATAAAGAACATTCCGCGTGCATTTTATGCAGCTAAGTAACACTACAACAACTTCACGACATGAAAGGCAACTGCCGCCGCTCTCATGATGGAGTTTAATTTTTTGTAATTATGTTAATTCAGTAAACAGTAATCCCAGATTTAGAATTAATCCAATTACCACCAAGCAAGATTTAAATTTCATTACTTCTGAAATGATTTTCAACAATATCGGTATATTGAGAGTATCAAGTCTTCAGGGAAATGGGATTTACGAAATATAGTTAATCCAATGACAGCGGACAATTCAAATTGCCCATTCCAATTTCATAATTCCTGAATAATGATCAATGTACTGGGTATCTAGCACAATACTACAGAATTAATCCACAAACATGACTTATAAATTCACATTTCGTAACTTCCGAACATTGTTCGACGTATGCGGTTATTATCAGAAGATATCAGTATACAATACACTCTAGTACATGTTATAATATACTTAAGGATTATTACTGAATGTGTATTTTCACGTACCTGTAATAACATAATTATTAAAGATGACTTCCTCATAGCGCTTCCACAATAGTTCGTAAATTTCACATTCCAAGAAAACTTTCGACCACACCTATTGTTTTTCATAACGAATATTTTATCTACTTTAAGTTACATTCGATAAACACCCTTAATTTTTAACGATTAGCGGCATCTGCAATTAAAACCTTATAACTGTTGAGGTAGGGCCCTTACCAACAATTTCGAAACATCCCGCCAAAAGTACTTTCTTCTAACTTAACAACTTCATTCATACTGTTTTCGAGAGCCTGCACATCTAATATTAATCTGTTAAAGCAAATCGATGAGTTATATCAAAAACATGAAATATTTAGGTATCGGAAACTAGCAACGACGACCTCATTGACAAAGTGAAGAACTTAGAAATTGCCCCCAACGGAAATAAAACTCAAAATGTTACACTAAAAAAAGCGCGGGTTGTAGAGAAGGTACGGAAATTCAAGTAACCGCGCACTTTCTTACACGCGCAGTAATTCATTTCATGAACATTTTAAACCTAATGTTCTCCTATCCCGTTTAGAAATCTCCGAGAACTTCTATACTAGATATTGAAATATATTTTCTCATTATAAAAAATTTAATCTTTGAACCACAGATAGATAAAATAAATGGCAACCATGATACAAACGGAACTACATCATGAAACCTCAGACGAATCAACCAATCAAACTTCGATTTGGAGATCTAACAGATGAACCAATAATTTCGTGGTCCTTTCCATGTTATGAGTTTTTCTTAATCTTCCTTCAAATGCCATGATATTTGATTTGGAAAATGTTTTGCATTTTTTAAATTTCCGATTATCTCCAGAATGTTAATGTGTCTTAAGTATTACTTTACTAATTCACAATTTAGGACACTGCATCAATATATACATTAAGCTTATTATGAGGACATTTTTCTTATTCATCTTTGAATATCAATTTAGTGAACTTCATTCAAATGCGGAGGTAAACAACTGTTTTAAAAAATTAAGTGTTAATGCCAACATGGTTTAAAGTATTCATTATTATTACAGGTTTTGGGCTCTGATAATAAGCGATGTAAGTTATATTCCATGTAAAATGAAATTATTGTCTGTTTTATATTAACATTTCTTCAGAAGTAAGGAAATACTAATTAATGATATTTTGATCATGTTTAATATGTTTCTTGTTCATCTCTGAAATATTAAATTTATGAAACTTGCTTGAGAGACGTTACCAAGTGCTAACAGGAAAATATCTAATTATTGATTTTTCAGATATAACTTCTTATGACCTAGAAGTGACTTCTGCAAACTCGGTACTTTCCTCTGAAAACTTGGTTATTATTTCTAGCATTTTCCCATATGGGGATCTTCATTTTGCAACAGCTGGTAAAATAAGAAATAAGATTAAATAAGTGTTTCCTGTGATGTGAAGTTTTATAAATTTTTGAATAACCTTCTGTAACCAAGTAAGTTAAAGAAATTTCTATCAACATTTCATCTCTGAACTTGGCCCAATTTTGGCAAAAGAGTTCCGTCTTTAATTAAAAGAGAATTGATGGATACTCGGGTATTAATCTAGCTTAAAAATTATATTGAACATGAGTCAAATTTTTAGGAATAAATGTAGTGGCATGAATTGAAATATTTCTGAAAATTAATATATAAATGAAAATTCATAAAATGACAATGTCTTCCAAACAATTCAAATAAGTATCATTTTTAAATTTTAAAGTAAGGACCTTGTTTTGTAAAGAAATCTCTTAAAAAATATTTTGAAAATAGAATATCTTACTCATGAGTAGAAATTTAATTCTATATCAAATGAGAAAAAATAAAAACTTACTACTCAAAGATTACTTCCATATTTCTCTTTAGTATTTGACATAAAATTGTATATGTTGTTTCTCTAAAACATTTCACTCGAACAACTGACAGATTTCATATTAAATATTATGAAAGAAATTTGTCTGACAGCTTTTCATGTGACTTAACATTTAGTATTTTACGAACCCCTTACTTTCAGTTAATATTTAGTATTTTTCCCTGGTCATCTTCAGATTGCAATAAATATGGATCATGACTAAAGAACAACTAGTTACTTATTACAAACAGAAAAAGAATGAACAAAAAGGCAGAAACATGAATAATAATGTGGTATTATAAGTACTTGATAAATGATCAGTATCAGATTTTAGATTCAAGGTTTCTACTGTACTTTTCATAAATTATGTAACATTTGTCATATAAAAGGTGATCAGATAAATTAATTTCAAATATTAATAGTTACAATTATTACTTCTTGAAGGAATTTGAAGAAAACTTAAGCATTTTCAACATGATGTGGAGGTAAAGTAAATAAAAAAGTATAAAAAACTATTTATAGAAATTATAAAAACGAGTACTCCTGCCCTAAACTCCATTAGTTTGTGACACTTTCAGCATAACCAGTGATTTTGTTTGATATTATAAAGATATGTCATTAAAAAATAGGATAAGTTATTTATTATCATTATTGAATGTACTGGAGGTTTTCTTTACACCATAAAGAGGTACACAATATATTTTACTTTGAATTTTATATTTAATGGAAATTAAAGATACTACAGGTACATTTACATTGAACAAATGTTTCAATATTTAACTGCCAGACCTAGAATGTAAACTGCTTTTAGATAAGTAATAATAAGAGACCTAATATTTAGACATTAATATCACTAAAAGAAATGTGAGCTTTAAAAAATGAAATATGCAAAAAAGTTATTATTGATTTAAAAATAGGCATTATTTATAAAATAAAAAAGGCATTGACACATTTTCACTACTGATGTAAGTATTGAAGAAACATACTCATTGCATTATCTGATTTGGAAAAATTAAGGATCCGAGTTTAATAATGTAAGGAAACACTAATTTAAAAAAATTATTGTTTAAACAGATGAAAATGTCTTCATGTACATGTGCGATGCATGAACGAAATGTTAATGTGCTCACACTTCTGATAAATACCATTATTGAATATATTACTATATTCTTATTTGTCTTAGAATGTACACATGTTGCGTCCAATATTTATTATGTTGAGAAGATTACAAAGAAAGATTATGTTGTGAGAATATTGGAGGAAGTGTAATGAGCACTAGATTTCAGTTTAATCAAATAACAGGAATAGGTTTTTATTTGTCAAATTGGCACCTTCGTCTAAAATATGTAAAATAGGTATAGCCAATTATCTAGAAAAATATTTCTTTGTTTGTAAGTCTGATGTGTTTTATCCCATAATAAATATCGTTTTGCTGACCATCAGCATTGACATGTTTCACCCATATTAATTAGTCATCAGTGATATAGAGAAATATCATTTTTCTTCATACACTTCCTGTAAGTAGATGTTTCGTATGATTTTCGTGATTTCAAGATATGATCACGCAAAAAAAAGAAAAAGAAGACAGATTCATACATGTAGACCCACTATACTGGGTCAGGACTGTCATATATATTATTGTTTTCATTAAGATAGAATTTTGCATGAGTTAAATAGTTACGATATTTTTGGAAAATGTGCACATTAACGCCGACAGTACTCGGAATAAATAATATCTCATTAGATATCTAGTTACATCGATACTCTATCGGAAGCGATACTTCAGGTTCGCTTTGCCAAGTACGGGTGTCGATAATTTCGAATGATAGAAACGACCTCATTTTGAATGCAAGATTTTGAGGTTATGAGAGTTATTTGAATTTTGGTTTACATGTAACGAAACCCATTTTTCATATCACCTTATTTATATTTGGGATAAGAAATTGCTCTAAAGCTAGGCGGTTTCTACAGCTATTCTCAAGTCCAATTAAATAATCCCTCCCCAAGTGGACTCGCTGTATTATATCGATTCATATCGAGAGAGGAAGGTCGCGAATGGGTGCATCATACAGGCATCATATCACGAAGCATTTCCCGTGCGAACTGCGTGCGAATTTCTTTGTAATTGTTTTAGTGGGGAGTGGGACAGTGTTTCACGGTCTCTAATAGCTCTATTATTCGTTAGTGTTCTGTATTTTCTTGTTACATGAAAATATGTAGGTTACTATTAACATAATTATACGTGTGAATTTCGCTATTTATTAAAAACTTTGGTGCGGTGTTGTGGTGAGTTGACTGGCACTATTTTTGGTTAGATAACTTTATAGCATTCTCTAATTTCTTGAGGAACTTTTCTAGCATTTCCCAAAATGCCGTCAATTGAAGTTGCTCCAGCCCCTGTAGCTGTCCCACCGCCACCTGCACCTGCACCACCTGAAACAACAGAAAATGAAGCACCAGCCACACAACCAATAGTTGGTATTATTTATCCACCTCCAGAGGTGAGAAGTATCCTTGAAATGATGCTGAGAGGATTTTCTGCTTGTAAATCTGTTTTGTAATATTTTGATACATATTTATTTGCATTGTCCCGTTTACTAGTTACGAATGATCAACAATATTTTCCGAATAATTTATAGTTTGATAATAATACGTACTTGTGAAATGACTTTTCTGTGTTTTATTAAATACATTTTTTTGTGGGGCTTTAAGGGCTCGTCAACAGCAAGGTCATTAGAGCCCATTATTAAATACAATACTTGTTGGTATTTGTTAATACTATAACATGTGTCGAACAAATTTTTATCATTAGAAGTATGTTGAAATGTTAAATCTGCTTCTGCCTTAGGGCCCTTGATTGGAATTGATAGGATGGTCCCTTGCTTGCTTCCGGAGAGTAAATTAGTTTATTGTCCTCCACGTGGTCATACACAGTTTGTATATTTATTATTATTATTATCTACATTTTGTTTTCATGTTTTGTTGCTATTTAAATAGGTTGAAATGATACTTTTCTTGTGCAACAGTTTAATAATAGAACTCTTCTCATATGAGAGAAGATACATTTATTGAAATAATCAAACCTTGGCTAGGGGTAGTTCATCAGCTGAGGGCTAAGACACGCGAGAAGGGTTTGGATCCTATTTATTTTCCTTGATATCATTACAGAGATTACAAGCCACACAGGAAATGCATTAAAATAAATAAATTATGTTCTGTCTCTCTTGTATAAGGAATAGGAAGTATTTGTGTTGTCCACCCTCTAAAAGACGTAGACTCTTGGGAATTTTGATGTCGTGTGTAAGAGTGCAATGTAGGCCCATAGTGTATATTTCTCCTGTTGGGGTGGGATGTTCAAAGTTTTATCATTGGAAACCCAGTAGATGCTGTTTGGTATGGTATTATTGAACAGGAGAACACGTGAAAAATACATTGAAATTCACATAAATTACTATTAAAATGAACGATAAATATGATTACAAACAAAATATGTATTACATTTGAACTTGTTCTTCATACAAACGAATGATGAACATTAGGAAGCTATTATGCATTATTAATGCCATACATGATTTATTAATTATCTATAAGATACATCAATGCGATACTTAATTTCAGGGAAATTTAAAGAAGAAGTTTTGTTGTCTGGGTTTTTGATACAAGTTGTGGAAGTGTGAAAGTATGGCATATTGATGTGGTTTTAACTGGTTTTTATGATTGAATCATTATTTTTATTGTCCTCTGTAAGTATGTATGATGTTTATTTGATCCGATTATTGGATTCCGTTATTGGATGTTATTATTTTTATTATTCTTGCATTCTTTTTTCCTCTTTCCTTTCATCCTTCGTTTCTGTAATTAGAAAATATAATTTTTAGATGTTTTCTTTTTTTATGATATAATGTATTCGGCAACTGTTTCCTTTTCTTTTCTCTCATCTTTGTATTTAGATATTTGTTGAATTCAGGAGGGTTTTTTTAGTAGGTATGGTGGAGATATTCGGTNCTGGGAGGAGTCACTACGGCTCTTGTCTATGGTGCGAAACTGCATTTTCCTCCACCTGCGAGGGCTCTAATGACCTTGTTGTTGACGATCCCTTAAAGCCCCACAAAAAAAATAAATATATTCTTGCATTAACTGATTTTATAAAATCAACTGATGCATATAAATGTGTTATCTTGATAAGGGTCCTCTTTGGTTGGAAATGTTGATGAATTAAACATATGTACCTGGTAATTCAATTACAATAAATAACATTATGTATTACATGTGAACATGCTCATCANTAAATAACATTATGTATTACATGTGAACAAAGAGAATGACAAACATAAGGAAGCTATTGTACATTATTACTGAAATGCATTCTTTGCTTTATTGTAAGTTGTGGCAGAGTGAAAGTGTTTCTGGTTTTTTCTCTTGTGTTGGATGTTTTACTGCATACAGCAGATTATAACACTGATTTTGTGATATAGTTAAGATTTAAAATTTATTTTTGGACTTAGAATTAATATCTATGCTTTCATTTTTGAAAAGGCTTCAATGTCATTAAATATTTTGTCAGATGTACAAGTCTTATGAAATTACCTACATTGAAATGCTTGGCGTTATATTTACTGACATTTTAATTTGAGTTATCGTGACAATATATTTCCTTATCATATACTTAGATATTGTTGATAAAACTGCTAGCTTTGTTGCTAGGAATGGCCCAGAATTTGAAGCACGTATCAGACAAAATGAAATTGGCAACCCAAAATTCAACTTCTTGAACTTTGGTGATCCATATCACTCATATTATCAACATAAAGTTCGAGACTTTCGGGAGGGCAGAGGTAAGTCCAGGTTGCATTAAAGTACTAATGTTGTTCAATTCATCTTGGTCAACTTGTTAAAGAGCTTGAAGTTTGCTCATTTTGCAGGGCAAGATGCTGCTGCTCCTGGACCCCCTGCTCCGCAGCAAAAGCCCGCTCTCACTGCCCAGCAGCTGAAACAACAAGAACTTCTGAAGCAAGTTTCGGAACAGCCTTTCATTCCTAAAGATCCTCCAGCGGAATTTGAATTTATCGCCGATCCCCCTTCAATATCAGCACTTGACTTGTAAGTACAGTAAGATGTTCTTTCCTTTTCTTTGTTCCTTCTGAGCACGTTCATAATAATGTTACACTTCATATAATACTGATTTCCATTGAATTTTCATTATCACAAAATAAATACTATAAAAATATTTCAGAGAAGTACAATAAAATGCATTATTACTGAGAAAGTTTTCATGCAGTTATGAATTATCTACTCTCAATATGAGAGGAAATTTAATCTCAACATCATAATTTACTCAAACAGATGAAACAAACAAAAACTTCCTTACACAAAAGAGTTAAATTTAAAATATTGAGTGTCATGTTTAGTGGTATCAAGAAACTTGAATAAAATATAAAAGTATAAGTAAATTATTAATCATTCAGTAAAACAAATGTGTTTTTAAAAGACAAATAAATTATTATTCCAAAAAGTGTTCAATCTTTTATTATGGAGGTGTACGCTTAAGGATAATAATTTAATTTAAATATAGTTCTTGCAATGAGGCCATCTTTTGTGTACTCACCACAAACTCAGATTCTCCCATAATTGTGAACTAATCCCCAAGGAAAGAGTTTATCAAAATATTTTATAAAAGTATAATTATCAAAACATATCTTATCATGTGATTATTTATGCGTTTTTATTCTATTTTATTTTTTAGGTAATTAGTTAATTGTCAGAGTTACATTTGAATGTTTTTGACACATTTTTGTTGGAGCTAGGAAGTTTTTGAATCAGTGTTGCATCATATCGTACATTATTTGATGATTAATGGTTTTAAATTTAATATTTTATTTGAGCCATGCAGATTTCTTTACCATGGTCAAGTCCGGACAGTTTCTTCTGAATTCCGTCTTATAAGATTGGCATGCCAATGGATGAATTCAGCTATAATTATACTGCTATTGCAAGTAAATTTCGGCTTATGGAAATGTAAAATCTCCGTATGCAGTGATAATTATTTCTTTATCATCTGATTCATTTACATCTCAATCACTACCAAAGATCTGCTGTGTGGTGTTAATTATAGAATACCTGGGAGAGAGAGTTCTCTGGCGACACAAATAATACATAACACAAATGTCTAAACATTGGTCCTAATCCATTTCCATTATTTTTTCTTTATAGTTACTTTATTATAAGTTAAAATTTTGAGATCATTTGGCAATGGATTAAATAATCTAATAGATTTTTATTTTATTAGTAATTATTTTTAATACTTATAGTTTTAGCAAATTTTAAAATTAGTAAACTTATTGCTTCTTTTACTTGTTTTGTTAGGAAATTCTTTTTTAGGTCTTTATAATTACAACAAAGTGATTCAAAAGCAAATATTTCATCTAGATTTAGGGGATAATGATCACTATTAAAAGTGCTGTGTACTATTTTTAATGATTTATTTTGTAGTCTTTGTAATAGATTTGAAATTTTTTTTGGTATGCTTCACCCCAGGCAATTACACCATAGTTGAGTGTGCTATTGCATACTTTAAGCCATTTTTTAAAATATACAAATAAGTTACTTAGTTTTATTTATAACATTATATGTTTATCCCATTTCATGTTATAATAAAAAATAATCTCCAAGTATTTACTTTTATCTACTCTATTTATTTAGTGATAAGATTTATAGTGTCTAGAGTGTTTGGAACATTGTCTTTGTAATTTCCAAATGCCATGTATAGAGTTTTGTTAACAGTTATATATAATTTATAAAGTGCTAGTCAATTACTAGCAAAGTATGGATATTCATTCATTTTCTCCTGAGTAGCTATCCAAGAATTTTCAGCTGTTAAAATGGCTGTGTCATTTGCATATGACACTTCTGTAGGCAAATTCATTAGATCATCATTTACGTATAGTGCAAAAAATAAAGGTCTCAAGATTGTTCCTTGTGGCTTTCCAGTTGCTTTAATACAATTGTCACTCATGGTGTTATTTGCCTTAACTTTTTGTTGTCTGTGAGTCAGGTAGCTAGTTAATAATTCATATGCTTTTCCTCTAATCCCATAATTATAAAGTTTATCAGTAAGAATGTATTGAAAACCTTTGCTAAGTCTAAAAAGAGTTATAATTACAGGTTTACTCTTGTCTAATTTGTCATAAATTATCTTTGTAATAAATTTTAAAGCACCTGTGGTTCTGTACATATTTATTCCGTGTACGCTACACGTGGAGAAGATACGTGATAACTTTCGGTCAGGTGAAAATGGTGATGAGTCGGGAATCGAACCCGGGACTCCTGCTTTGATCGCAGGTGTGTTAACCACTACACCACCAGTTCGCGTTCCACAATTGTACACCATCTCCCGGCTCATTGTCATTTTCACCTGAGTGAAAGTTATCACATATCTTCTCTACGTGTAAGGTACACAGAAGAAATATGTACATAACCAACCTTAACACTTAGGTATGTGTGAAACCGGTAATAAAGTGCCCACAGCATTGTGTGCTGCCTGGTTCACTTATCTTGTGTATGGGGATGTGTCTCAGGTCTTCCGGGGTTTAGGTCTGGGTGGAAATGGTGTTTACAGTTGCGGAAGGTGAACGAGTGGTGTAGTGGTTAACACCCCTGCGATTAATACAGGAGTCCCGGGTTCGATTCCCGACTCATCACCATTTTCACCTGACTGAAAGTTATCACCTGTGGTTCCTTTTTTTTGATGAAACCAAATTGTTGTGAGCTTATGATATTAATATTCTCTCTATATAAAATTTGCTCCTCTGCTACAGTGCTATCTAGCAGCGGGCCATGGAGCTGCGCTTGTGAATTTGGGTATAGAAAACAATAAATTACAACATGACTTAGTTAACAAAGTTCATCTTTTCTACTATATTCCTTTGAGGTGAATAATGATCAAAACCAATTATTAATGAATTTGTTGCTTTCCCATTTTTAATTTTTGGCATACACTTTTGTACACATCCTAATGGTTTAAAATAGCATTTGTTTTTTAATATTTGTTTACAATTTTGGTTTTGATTTCTTATTTTGCCATGATATTAAGTTTCTCTTATAATTTTTTTGTCAGATAATAGACCCTGAATTTCAGCCAGAAATTCCAATTTTTTTTACATTTTTTATATTTTCTAATCTGTATTAAAGTTAATTTTGTTCTTATTTATTGATAGTCTCGTAGAAAGTTTATTCACAAAGTATTAAGACTGATATGGATATACTATAAAACTTTTCATGTTTGAAAAATAGGGGGATTGTTTCAAAAAAGCATATTGTTTAGTGCTTTAAAAAGCATCTCAGATAGGGAAGGTTCTAAAAGTATGAAATTGGAGGATTTACAATTCTCTAAAATATGAAAAAGCAATAAATATTTTGTGACTGATATGATATTGATTAGCGAATGACAGCTTGAAAAATTATTGCTTTAGTAACAGAACAAGAAGCAAACATTTTTTATTAATACATTTTTTACTGCTTGTTCTTATTCTAAATAACTGTATATTGTTTAAGTTTCATAATTTTAGAACCTTCCCTATCTGCAATATTTAACACTAATATATGTGTTTTTCATTTTTCAAACACTTAAGTTTTATCGTATATCCACATGTCTTAAAATGCTGTGAATAAACTTACTATAAGCAAGTCCATAACTGTATGACATAAAATAAAGCTCGTTTCATACCGAGTTTAATTAATTGAACATTAAGTTTCTAGAATAATCGTCTTCTCATTCCAGGTACATTGCCAAAGGTCTGAGAGTATGAATTTGACAAAAAAGACTGTTGTGTAACAATACATTATTACGAAGCAGAAACCAAAATTGTAAAAACAAAATGCATTTATGAACAATTGAGACATGTAGGAAAGTGTATGACAAAAATATATTTAAAAATAATTAAAATGGTCATGGTTACCCGAACTCCATTAGTTCACATTAATAAAGACTGGGTACTTGTACATCAGTACTTAATGTGCCTTAATAGCAAGAAACGTCACGTAAGAAAAACCACCCTTGACTTGGAAAGCTGACACTAGCGCTGTGGGAGCGGTGCGACCAGTGGAAGAAGAGCCATTGCGCCTGCGCGAGAGAAAGCCGAGCAGCCATTGCTGCGCCCCGATTGGCTGGGTCGCGCCAAGGTCGAGACGGGGTGTAGGAAGGGAAGGGAAGGGAATGGAGGCGTGAAGACGGCGGCGTGCACAGGGCGTGTGCAGTTTGTGTCAGTCGGCTGCTCTGAAGTACTGCAACTTGTTGCTGTCGCTCCTGTCTCCGACCATGAACATGATTCTTCCCGGCCTGTATGTGGGGAGCTATGTCGACTCCACAGAATCCTCCCAATTGGAGTATTATCGAATCACCCACATCGTGGCGATCCACGAGAGCGCCAGGAAACTCCATCCGGACAAGCAATATCTGTGTGTGCTGGCGTCAGATCTACCGGAACAGAATATCTGGCAATACTTCTTTTTGTGCAACAATTTCATCCACGAGGCGCGTCTGAAGGGAGGTGGCGTGCTCGTCCACTGCATGGCCGGCGTGTCCCGCTCTGTGGCGGTGGCCGTGGCCTACGTCATGAGCGTCACGTCTCTCGACTGGAAGAAGGCCATGAAGGTGGTGCGCGCGGGTCGCTCCGTCGCCAACCCCAACCCGAGCTTCCAGATGCAACTGCAAGACTTCCAAGGCGACGGTCGCCTCCGCCAGGAACGTCGTAGACTCAAGGAGCGCTTTCCCCGTAGCTCAGCTCTGGAGGCATCGGACGAAGAGGCGTGTAGGTGCGCGCTTCTCTAGTTCCATCGCATGCTGCAAGCGACACTTGCGGAGACACCACTTGTGGCATATGCCGTTGTGGGCCAGACGTGCCCCTCGCGCCTCTATGCGCCTAGTCGACTTCTTCTTCTTCTTCGCTTATCATCCGAACGACACCTTCGTCTCCAAGACATTTGACAAGGCGAAGAAGCAGCAGCTTCACTCTTGGACGGACGAAGAAGAAGAAGAAGCAGCCCTAGCCCGGACAGGGGACAACTCTTCCCCCCAGCACTGCTACTCCACCACTACAGCGAAGGAAGGATGGATGGATGGATGGATGGATGGATGGAGCAACAAAAAGTGAATAGTGGGTGGGGCTTTCAAACTTCTCTAAAGTGTTCAGAATGCAAGAAATTTCTTGTGAAACATTTCTCTGCAGAAGGAAGGGTCTGTTTGTTTATTCTCAGATTCTGAGGAATTTTGTGGTTCAAGATGGATGATGGAACTCTTTGGAAACACTTTCAAATTTGTGTTTGTCCCTGAATGAAACATAGAGTTCTGATATTGTACTTATGCATTATGACCAAAGCAAGTCTTTGATGTCATCTTTAAAGATGCTTCTGCTCCTCTAACAAGCCGATTACCTTACGTCTATTAGTGTCCCCTTACGTGTACTAAGCACCCTGTGTTTGCTTGTTTCCACAAGCCGTGTTTTTAATGTCTTTAGTATAAGGGCTGCGTTGCATTCCTGCTGTACTTTCTTAAAGCAGAGAACTGCCTCGCACTTCTTTGTAGGCGTGTGCAAAATAATTTGCCCATGTTTTTAGACGTGGGTGAAACTCTGCGAGACATCTTTTTTGTAACTTTAATTTAAGAAATCTATGTTGAAAAAACAACCATTCAATTTTGTTCGGCTTCCCATTTCATGGGATTGAATGTGATTTAGACAACGAAAGTCAGTCCTTAACACTATATTCTAAATGGGGACGGAATCAATGCAGTGTTAGTTTTGTTCATAAATTAATGAAAAAGAAAAAGGTTAGATTAATAATGTTCTTGGAAATTATATTTTAATGAGGACAACGTTTATCATATTACAAAGTTTAAGGAAAAAAATTAGGCACATCCAAATTCAGTGAATTTATGGAAGCAATGTAAATTGATTTTTTTTTGCATAGTGTTGTGTAGAAGCAGTACCATAACTGTTTCACAAAGCTTTTTGTCTTCTCATATCTTTTAATTGTCTTTAATTGAGTTAATAAATGTTAAGAATGTGTTCGAACATCAATGTAACCTATTTTCATATAATACTAAACTGTAAAGATCTAGAATATTCGGTTCTCTCCTGAGGATACCAAGAACAAAAATTTTCTCCTCTCAAATTAAACAAATAAATTAGCATTTACATTGTTAATATTATATAAGTGTGAAGACATCAAAATTTAGAACTTTTCTCTCAGAAATGATAAGGGTAATTACGGTTTGTTGAAAGTATCTTTTGTTAATGAGCGTTTCATTTAAAGCTACTGGAAATTACTGCTCAAATTGTACCTCGTCCTGTGAATATCACAAAATAATTTCCTCAGCTTACTGTAAACAGCATACTGTTTTATCTTATTTTTATTCCTAAATTACACTACCTAAAAATTATCCACTTTTTTACAAAGAAAATAAAATATCGGCTTGACACAAGTTACAATATGATACGAATTATGTATCATTGTGTTGATAGTAGAAACAATGTGTTGGAATGACATGGATAAGTACCCTCAAGTAAATTTACTGGTTAATTTGGTCTGGAACACTGAACAGAAATTTAGCATTCGTAATTTACATTCAAGTGTGTTTTGTTGCACCTTATGTTGTTTACCTGAAGAGCAGTCGTTAAACCTGTCGACAAAGTGTCTTGTGTCCTATAGAGCACATTCTGGTTACAGGGTTGTTTGAGATGTAATGTGTTTTATAACTTTTAGAGTTAAAAGTTGTACAAATTCCGGTAATTCTACTTGGAAGCAAGTAGGTCAGTGCGGTTGAGTTCATTATTTAGCAATTTACCAAAGATTTCCATATCAGCTGTATGAATGTTCCTTATGCTGCTTCTACGGTTTGTTTGTGTGAAAACTCTCGTGAGAATAGTATTATGTGACTCAGTATTCATTCTGTTCTGAAGACAAATGTGTAAATATACTCAAGAAGGGTCGGACTAAAATTCATCTCAGTCAATCGGCAAACACCGGCGTCTATGACCACCTGGAGGTGGCAATTTTTCACTTCACCAAAACAGTGCAAACATCGAGCAGAGCTGGGAAAATACATTTGCCCTCTGCCTAACTGTGTACTATGTTTCTATGTTAATCAGCTATTACCCACCTGACAATTTTTAACTTTTTTTAATATATAAAGGAACTGGTCAACTAAAATTACGAGAGCACATGGGGACTTTGCCCAAATATCTGTAACGCCAGTCCGACCCTACACACAACCTGGTCAACTATTGAAGAAAGTCAATGATGTGCTGTGGATCACATAGGGATTTGTTATTATTTTGCAATGTGAGTTTACACAAGTGCCAAATTTGAGTTTTTTTTCTGTATTCTAAATATTTAAAAAATTGTTGAGTGAAATAAAAATTAAATTAAAGTTTTAAATAATGTTGCTTTCTTGTAAAACAACTTTTCTGTCATCCTCCCTGCAATTTAGAAAAATATTTTATGAGCAAATATCTCTCATTAAGTTATTACTATATAATGTACTACACTTAACTGTGTTCTCAAATTCACTACTTTATAAAAAGTTTTTCAATAAATATTTTGAAAATACCTCTAATCTGTGTCTGTTGCCCTTCGCTAGACTTCATTCTTGTCTCGAATGCGACAGCAGTGGTCTAGCGGTAGCGTAACATCTTCACTTCCCTGATACCACAGGCTGAGTGGTCGAGTGTGGGTTCAAACCCTGCTCGGCCAAGCAAGGTGAGGTTTACAGCTGGGGTTTCCCTCACCTACTCCAGACAAATGTTCATTCAACTTAGCAGAGGTCTGTTGACAATTGTTTTCTTCACCTTGAACTTCTTTATAAGAGCTGACAATAACAGGAATTAATTGCACAGGTCCAATTATCATCGAGGCATTAGGTTGTAAATATTTTACCTGTGATCTCTATTACCCTTTATGTGAAATAAATCTTAAAAAGAAAAAAATGAAACAAAAAATTTTTTCTTTAGACTTTTCATGAAAAAATATTATTTTAATACATTCACAAGTGGGCACAAAAATGTTATGTATTGATCAATTTTCATTACATTGCCTCAGATAAATATTTTAATGAAGTTAGAAAGATATTAATTTGTCTTCATAACTGCAGAATGAAATGGGCCAAACATTATAAAACAATCGTGCAAAGTAGGTTACCTCCTGTGACTGGTCTCCCAAGACTGTTTTGCTGGTCAATTTTTAAGAAGAGCATTTATAGTTGAGTCATAAATATTAAGACTAAATATACGTATTAGAATGAGTGAAGTATATTGTATTACACATTGCATAGCAGGAAGCCACTGGAAATACAAGGATAATTCTTAAGAAGTAATTTGAAGAATTCTTCAAGAAGTATATATGTGTGTATATATAAATTAATAATTGAGTAGTGAAAATATTGAAATCTTACAACAAAAAGAGGAAAAGACCTAAAATAGAATATTGAAGAACTCTGGAAGTTAGTGGCCTTGTTTCTGAAAGGCAATGACGAAGTATCTGATGTATGGTGCGGGAGATTTCACCTTGTTGATATGAATCTTTTAAACAGGAAGTTAGCTGTTGATATGCTGGTCCATGAATGCTGTTACTTGTATATTTATCTTTCCTGTTGCACACAGTCACATATGTTCATAAGAAGGAAAGGCAATTTTTAAAAACGAATTCTTGTTCAATTAAAAAGAAAGTATTTAATTTATTTTGAAGAAGAATGAATGTATTTATCAATTATGCTTATTTTACTTAAAAAATAACTGTTCTTTTTAAAATTTTATAAACAAAATTTTCTTAATTTTTTTCAGAGACATAGTCAAATTAACTGCACAGTTTGTCGCAAGAAATGGACGTCAGTTTCTGACAAACCTTATGAATCGCGAACAGCGTAATTATCAGTTTGATTTTCTCCGGCCTCAGCATTCTCTTTTTCAATATTTCACTAAACTGTTGGAGCAATACACAAAGGTAAGTACGAAAGAATCATAGAAATGAAAGATGGAGTGCTTTTAGTGACGATAATTTTGATATAATTGATGTAATTATAATATAATTCTATATATGTTCTTGGAGTTCAAGAAGTGACCATAAGTTTGCTGCTTAAATCCCAGAGGTCTTTGTTGGTGTTAAAAGAAAAAAGCTTTTTGTTAATAATGCCAAATGTTATAATTGATTTTAATGAATTAAAGAACATGCAAGTTCAGATAAGAATAATTTGTGGTGTTTGAAAATACTTTTAACTAATTTTATGAACACTAAATTATACAGAAAGGATGGGTAAGATGTGACATGAGGAAATTTGCCGATAGAAGAAAAAAATTACTTTTTCTTTTATTTAAAAAACATCTTCTTTTACTTGGCCGTGTTCCATATTAGTGGTCCTTATATTTACCAAAGGTTTCCTTAACCCACAGACAGCGGTGATCTAGTGGTAGTGTCTTCGCTTCCACGAACCCGCTGAGCGGTAGAGCGCGGGTTCAAACCCTGCTCGGCCGAACTAGGTGAGGTTTTCAGCTGGGGTTTCCCTCACCTACTGCTGACAAAGTCGGCTTGGAAGCGTAAGTTCTCTGGCAATCCAACATCACTCCTTCTCAGTTCCCTTACCCAAGTCCAACGGTTAGGTGGGAGAGCCTCATTGCCTCCTCATGGGTGCTGAGCCTTCTTTTGCCGAAAGGCATAAAATAAATAAATAAAATAAATATATGCCCAATTTATTTCTTTGTCTTTTAATTGTCTTATACTTTTATCTATTGCTAATGAGACAAAAATAAGCCCATAAAAATTATGACTTTAGAAATTACTTCAGGAATTCACAGTGGAGTCACTACAATAAATTATTATCCCAAAGACACGTCTGTTAGCATAGATGATTCTATGTTTCATTATTTGTGAGACATTATACCAAGCAACGTCATCACAACAAACCTATCTTATTCGGTTATGAAGTTTGCTCCATGTACCTATTTGGGATATGATTGAAGCTATGCTGAAGGTGGTGCGTTGAACAGAGGGGAAACACAGGTATACAGGTTCTCTAGGCTTTTGTCTAGGGGCAAAGTGTTTATTGTAACAATAAATCGTGAATTTAGTGTTTTTTCAACTCTTATGATTTTTAAACACTATACTCAGAATAATCTATAGTTCGATAATAACTTGTACATGTAAATTTACAAACATATTTGCATTAAATTACAAACATATTGACATTATATATGTATTATAACTCGCAACTAACTTTTTCTCTTATCTAGGGACTTTTGCTGAATTTTTTTTCAATCCTTAGCCTCTGCCTTAGGGCCCTTGATCGGAATTGATGGAATACGTCCCTTGCTTGCTTCCGGAGAGTAAATTAGTATATTGTCCTCCATGTGGTCATACGCAGTTTGTACTGTTTGTTTGACAATAAATTTATTATCACACAACTGTCTATACTCTACGAGGCAGTTGGTAACAGCTCTCTTAATAATAATTTGTTTATTTATTTATTGTCAGTCAAACTGACTTCGTATTGGTACAGAGCTTGTGCTCAAGTAGCCAAAGCCTTTACTTCACCATCGTCTGTAAGAGTAATGTACCTTGCATTATGTTGGCAGGACATTCAAATTTCTTAAAACTTAAATCCATTGCAAATCTTGGCCATCAATTCAACGCCCTTGCTCTTGTGTGGCTCTTTTCTGTTCATTCTGCATCGAGCCAAGTGTGGAGTGAATGTTACCTTGTGTCTTAGCTGGTTGTGATATTAACTCGTACAGTAGAACCTCGATTATGAATGAGAACAACAGTTAATTGAGACACTTTTTATTTAACAAATTATGTACATGTACATACGTATGTGTTATCAGGGATTGAAATATGAAATAATCACTCTTTGTTTTTTGCAGTTTGAAATGATTTTTCCTTACTTCAGTTCGGTTTTTCTCTCAAATTCATTACATCATGGAAGTCTGGGAACCTACATGCTACTGTGGAAATAGATGGATTCATATATGTATTGTTTTTTGTCAGAAGAGTGAGCACCGTGGTTAATCACGACACAATTAATCGAGGTTCTACTGTATTTCTTTACAGCAAATAGTTGCTTTAGGGACTGCTAATAATATGTATTTCGATATTACTTAATACTAGATGTTGGCAATTCGTGTTAAGTTGCCGTGTTGCATAATTTTCGGTTGCAAAGTTACATGACTTTCAGCATAGGTTGTGTAGAGTATGTTGTGATGGATATTGTTAAAAAACTTCTGTTTTAATACAAAACGTTCCATCTTGTCTTCTAATACGTAGAAAAAAACATCAATTTTTACATATAAAGATCTTATATGTATGTTTATTTTTTCGACTATTATGCAACAAAGAACTTTACAATTCATTGAAATATGAAAAATAGCCCTATACTTGATGTTCCCAGCAATACTCACAACCTCATATTATGGGAGTGGTGCATTAAACAGCACGTGCAGCTAGCCACATACATCAGCCCTGCTTTTGATTTTAAGAAAGTGGGAAGCAACACATTTTTAATATTAATTTTTATGGTAAATTGTTGTAATAATTCGTCGGCCACACACACTTCACTTACTTTTTTAAACACAAACTTGTGTCGGAAGCTTTCGTCCTCAGCTTCTGCCGACTGCCGATCAAACGATCCTCAGATGGGGGGTGAGTGGATGAATATTAAAATCAAATAATTTTCAAACGGGACTTCGAAATTTAACGATCTGTTCTTGAATAGTTGAATGAACACTCGTTCTTAAACCAACAGTTCAAAATGCACACCAATGTTCTTCAACAATCTTACATTTTTATCAGTTTCGTGGTTTTTGTCCCAAAAATGTTCCACTACTGACTTATTAATTTTTCTAATTTTTACAAATTTCATGTGCCTAAAATGTTCCTTTTTTATAATTTCTAAATTTTTTTTTTTTTTGATTGTCACTTCTTGCAGTTAATTTTGTAAATCATGATCTGTCAATAGAAGGTACTTTATCCTTCAACAATTAAAGCAACTTTAATGACTAAATTACTGAATATTCAAGATGGATATTTAAATTAGTTTATCATCCTCCTCAGGGTCATACACAAGTTTGTGCTGCTTTTTTAACCATAAATTTATTTATTTATTTATTTTATGTGAACAATAAAATTTAGTAAGGAAATTGAAATCAACAGTTTACTACCCTTTTTGAATTTAAACATTTTTAATTATGCTAAAAGATTTGAATTTTGAAAATTAAAGAAAGAGGCCTACACTGATAANACATATCATAATAAATAGCTTTGCCAACAGACTGGCAAATACCCCATTGAAAAATGAGGAATTCAATTAGGAATATGATTTAAGTGTTGAAACTGCAAAATCTAATGGATTTACGAAAACCTTGGTGGATAAAAAGATAAATAACTTTGAGAAACGAAAGATAGTACAAAATGTAACCACTTTGAAAAATCCGAAGCATGTGTAACCAACCGTGCCCAGTGCCCTATAATTGGTGTGCTTATTTGTTTTAATGTTGGGAATCAGTGCTATCACAGAACAATATTAAAGGACTTTGTTTTATTTCAAAAAATTATAATTAATATAAGCAAATGTTTGAAATTTCAAAAACAGTTACTATAATATTTACAGAAATGAGCAAACATTTGAGCTTACAGTGTGTGTCATTTGCCTATAATGAGGTTAATTAGCTCATAAATATTGCTCGCAGCTACTAACTCATTTGACTCAAACACAAAAACATAGCATATATTATATAGAAATTGTTAGAATATTGTTTTACAAGACTCCCCAAAAATGGGGCAGAGGACATATATGGGTTAAAGAAGTAAGATATTTTGATATTTTTTTAAAGTCATTTTAAAAAGTTTGTTCTCATTTTCATCAATCTGATCAATAATTGGAAAATTGCCGAAGAGGTAATTATCTGTTCTGTCGTATTAAGTGACCTTCAAAACATGGTGGAGACCAGATGTGTTAACAATTAGTTACATTTATTGAAAAATCTCAGGGAATCAAGGAATGAAGTCTTGCGTAAGAATCAACTAGTTTCATCCTTTGGGGCAAATTAATTGAAAAAATATTATTTTTGAAATTTTTAGTTTTTTAGAATTATAAGAGTAAAGCAATGCACCAATACATTTTTACCAGCTTTGGATCTTTAAACTTTATTTACAATTATTTAAATATATGATTTTCATCCAAGTGAATCAAAGTGTTACCGCCTGTTTGTGTATGATTAAGATTAAAATTCTTGTTGTAGGTGTTGATCCCACCGAAAGACCTCATGTTCAGACTGAAGGAGGAGTGTTCATCCATGAACATAGTTTTAGACCAAGTGAAGTACAGGGCAGAATGGCTGAAATACCAGGAGCAGCAGAGACGCAGGGAAGAGGAGGAGCTGGAGAAAGAACGAGGTGAAGAAACAAAAACAAACAAACAAACAAACTTGTTTGTAAAAATAGTACCTTTTCCTATATCGAACAGACAAAACGTAAATTACAGACACGAATCAAAGAACATCAGTATAATATAAAGACTGTACAACATAATGTTATTTCATTACACCATTTAAATTTGGATCATTCAATAGATTGGGAAAATGTTTTAATTTTAGATTGGGAGCCAAATTATTGTAAACGTATAATTTCAGAGATGTTGCACATCAAGTTAAACAAATTGAATTCACAAACTGATACTGACATCTTATCTAAAATTTATACGTGTTTAGAATGATTTTCTGCTTTGAAGGTTTGATATTTTCAAATAATTTTTTTTCTATGTAATTGTTTTATTTGTTTATGTGGTTAATTTGTTTTCTACTTGTTACCAAGATAAATCAAACACGTTTGTTTATATGTTCAAACACATACATTCACCTGACAATGGCAGCAATGTACTGCTGAACTGTGGCATATTATAATAAAAATAATTGTCTACAAAAAAGGTTGGTTTAATAACTTCAGTTTAATTATGATTTTGTAAACAGGAATAATGTCAATAAAGAAAAGAATATTTCTTGAAAATTCATGAAAATTCACTGGCCAAACTTGTCTCTGTATTGGCCTCTGAATACAGAGTGAGGTTTCTTCCTCTGAATAGGTTCCTTCAAAAGTCATATTCACACTATATTGGAGTACTTCAATATGAAGTTTAACAAAAGTTCGACAAGCAAAATGTAGCACATCTACTCATAATAACTATTTGAGAAATTTGATGCAGCATTGTCTTGCTGGAGACTTCTTTCACACACGCATTTGTGTTGCAGTGGAGAAATTTGCGGTAGCCACGTTTTCTGGTCTCCGTAGCTCTTCTTGAATTTATAATTTCTAAATATTTGCCTGTTATTTATTTGATGAGGGGTAGAGAAAATATTAACCGTGGGTAAAAAGGGCTTCTTCTGGATGTGCTTTCATTGTTTGTGAAGTTGTAATTAATAAGTACAGAATAAAATGGGAATTTCCTCTTTCAGAGTTTTCCTTCAAATTACTTGATATTGCACTATATTTTGGGTCGTGTTATATTCGGACCAATACAGCATATATTTAAAGGTTATCATATTATTTCTATACATAAAGAAGTGTGTCCAGGGCAGTGTGCGTGTCTTTTATATGAATCTAAGCATGATGAAAATTTGCACAATTGAGCTTCAAAACTCTGGGAAGAGCACTGCCTACTTGAGGTTTCGAAAAACCACCCCCTCCCCCGAATTTCTTTTACATGTTTGTTTCTTTTCGATAATCTCACAAAGTGATTGAGATATCAACTTGATTTTTGTACCTCAACATTGCTGATTTAAATATTTAGAAACAGGACTTTGGATTTTACGATATTTTACTCTGTAGTGGGTGTACGGGTAGAATCGTTTTTGTACTTTTGATTCGGAAGTTTTTTTATAAGAATTCATTGTTGTGTTTCACTCGCTCACAAGTTTTATTCATTGTTATGTAGAGGCTTGATTATTGTGGAAATCTTTGTTGTTTTTTTTGTATACTCATTGAAACTAGCGTTACTTCCCTAGTGTTCCTGTGGGAACAAAAGAATCTTAACTATGCGTTTTGTTTATTAATGTTTCAGTGTAAATTGTATGTTCTTTTTTCCTGGATTTTAAAGTAATTCGTAATTACGTACAAATAAGCATACAATACTGAAAACCCTGTGTATTTTTGTAGATTTTCTAAGCGATACTTGAGTTTTGAAGTAAACAGAAGTGAAAATTTTAAAGTACGAAATTAGAAAAATATGGGAAGTGACGTATCAATTTAGAATATAATAGAAGAACCCCTGGTGATGCCTGTGCAAAGTGATTTAAACGTTTTCAGACCTGTTGCCTGGTGTTTTAATACCTGTATGTCTCGTAATTGTTAAGTTTTCTTCTTCAAATCCCAAGCAAGTTCACATTAAATAATGATAAATGTATAAAGATAATTGTATTCAAGTGTTATTTCACTGTAAATTAGCCAAGGTGTAACACACGTAATAAAAGTATGTGTGAAAGCATTTAATTTTAACTTGAACTAATGATGACACCAACCATTATCAGTTAAAGAAGAGTTTATGTGAAAGAAGTGTTTGTTTGATTGCAGTGGCTTATGCTCAGATTGATTGGCATGACTTTGTTGTGGTGGAGACCGTGGACTATCAGCCTTTCGAACACGGCAATTTCCCTCCCCCGACTACTCCTGATGAAGTGGGGGCTCGAGTTCTAATGCAAGTAAGTGACTAGTTTTCAAATTTGATACTCTTCCTATGCTGCGCGTGTTGAGTCACTAAATTTTCTTAACTTTCTCATTCTACTTAATTGGAGAATATACTACTTAACATTCTCTCGCTGATGAAGCTATAAGGTGTGCAGATCCGGAATATCGTGTAGAAAATCTGAACAAAATCAAAATGATCCTTACAGCCAATTATTATCCCACTACACTCATCAATAAATACATTTTCTTAATTATGGTACCCAGTCCAAAACAACTATTGCACAAGTCAAACAACCCAGCATAATACTTCCTTACCGTCCTCAGATCTCCCCTCGACATAATCTTATTTTAATAACTTAAATTATTAGGTAGTCCCTAATGTTCAGATTAAGTTGAACTATGTTATCAAAGATAAAATTAATGTATTATAACACAACGATGTGGTTTACGAAATTGTGAAAAATGTTATATAGCAGAGACAAAAGAGTACTGGAACAAAGAATTAAGGAACATAAAAGTAATACTAAGACATCCAAACTTTGTAGTATACCAGGACATAGAATTTACACTACCATCGTATGTATTGGGATAATGTTAAAATTTTAGATATTGAATTTAGTTGTTTTAAAAATTATGTCAGAAATGTTGCATATTAGATCTCATAATCATATGTTGAATGTGCAGAATGATACCACTGATTTTTGATAACATAATAATTGACCACAGATTTATAACACCATGTTTTCTAAATAATGTCTCTGGACTCTGAGCGTATTTTACAATATAATCTCCTTGACCATACTCTTTCTCATCACCTTGACTTGACAGAAGCCAGTAATGTTTTAGTCTTTTTACCTGATGGAGTCTCTCACATGAGACAAAATTTGTGTATTTATGTATTTATTTATTTATGTATTTATTTATTTGACCCAAGAGCAATACATTATGTGTCACATAAGTATCGCCTCCCACAGAGATAGACAAGCTATCTTATGCATGGGTAGACGTAAGAAAATGATACAGGCATATAAACCTTAAAATATATTTAACAATAACAATGTCATCGAAAGGAATCAATACACTTGTTGCTTAAAACTAAACGATTACATTTTGTGGTCCTCTTGGAGAGATTACATTTTTTAAATTAAATTTTATTTACCAAACTTACATATGCGTGTTTACAAAGAATTATACACTGTAAATCATACAGAGAAAGTAGAAACTACCTGTTTGTATGAATAGAGTAGTTATATGCTAAATTAAATTCGAGGCACTTAAACTGTTTGTATTAGCGCTTAAAAACAAAAAATTAGTTAAAATTAATTGAACTAAAATTAAAGTTTACATTTGAGGAACGAAAAACGATGAATAAAATATATAGTATCATTCTGTATTTTAACAATAGTATTTAGTAACAAGTAAAAAATGTTTATAAACTTATTATTGGTATATCTTAGTATATAGGATTTGACGCTTGACCTAATCCACTTTTTAAGTTTTGGTTTCAATGAATTTAGATAATCTAATATTTTAAGATTATGTGGAAGATTATTGAAATTACTTATAGCATTTATATAACTATTTTTCTTTCTTATTGTTTTGTACTTTATTGATATTTGAATACTTCTTTTCCCTAGTAACACTGCAAGGTTTGCTGTATAGATCTTTCAAAGTTTTATTATGAAGCAATAATGATTGGAAGGCAAACATTTGTGTAATGTTTAGTGGTTTTTTTTTCATTATAAGCTGGTTTTGGTTAACAATTTTTAAATGCTTATTTTGTATTCTTTGTAGTAGGTTTAAATTATTGGGATAGGCACCACCCCATGCTATTTTTTATCTGCGCACCACTCCTTCATTCTTTCTCTGCGTTCTCATCTTTCCTTTCCTCCGTCCATCTCGCACCCGTCTTCTTCTTCTTCTTCTTCTTAGACCTTTACTCTCTGTGTGACGTAGGAGCGATTGGAAGACGGAGAGGACGTGGAGATGCAGGTGGAGAGTGACGAGGAAGGGGAGAGTCGCGGACGAGGCGAGAGAGAAGAAGCGGACGCGGAGCGCGACCCTCGCAGGGAACGCGAGCGACGGCCTCCCGCTCAGCGCAACCATCCTCATCACCCGTCGCACCCGTCGCACCCTCCGGGCGACCACCGCGACGCGCTGTCACGCGATCAGAACGCGGCGGCGGACGAAGATAAGAGCGCCAAGGAAGCTAGGGACGACACTCAGGTGAGGAGAGATCGAGAGAGATTGGTATAACACTGTTTTAATCTGCACAATAACCACTATTTTTTAATCTGCATTATTATTTTCATCTGTAACAATAATAATAAAAATTATAATGGAGCGTTTTTAAAAAAAATTGTCTTAACTCAAATAAATACCATTTTTATTATTATTTTTTGCTTTACGATTTTATTTGGTGATATCTCCCGGTGAATGTATTTGTTTTTTAATTTTTTTTGTAATCGAGCATTTATACGTTGTTTTCCTTCTTTTCGGAAAAGTGTATCCTGCAAGAGAAGGAAGTCCTTCTGTGTGCAGGCGATAGTACATTATAAGATTAAATTAAATAAAAACTAAAAACTAATTTAAAAACTCGTAACAATGGTCTGTTTTATCTATTTATTCAGCCGCAAAATTTTTGGAAACAATGCGTGTACTCAAGATTTTTTCAAACATTTGTGCATATCATACAAATATTAATTAAAATAAACAATTTGTTTACTTATTACACAGTATATATCTTTTAGACTTATTGTACCACAGTCTTTATATGATTTGATGTCTTTGAAGGATAACATGTGTTTGTAGGATTATTGAATCTTGCAGTTAATTTTGCATAAAGTTTTTAAAATTCTTATCATCGAAATATCTTGTTAGATTTATTCTCCCCTATGGGAATATGTCCTCAACAGGTTCAGGACATGGAAGAAGAATCGAGTGATGAAGAGGACAATGCCAGTGCCGCCACCACTCCTTCATTGACTGCTGCCGGAGGCAAGAAATTTGCTTCCAAAGAGCATTTACAACAACCTCCTCCTATGCCTCCTGCTCCAGATAAGGTTCTAGTGAAGAAGAACTACGATCCAAAGCTAGGTATGCACGAAGAAGGATTCTATTGGTCCATTTTTCTTCTTCTTTTTTTTCTCTTTCCCATTTGAATGCCATTTCTCTGTTAAGAGTGTTTCCTTTGGTCATAACTCCTTCTGTGTTATACTCACTCTTAAGCTCTCTCTTGTCTTATTCACCCAAAATACTTCAACCTCATCTTCTCGTTGCTTGCTTTTGGCTCTACCTTCGTCATTCCACTCAACTGCATTCAATATGAGGTTGAATATGAGGTATTTCTAATGATTTATTTGAGCGTTAAAGATTCTTTTTCTGTTTAAATTTAAAATGTATTATTTAAGGTTTCTGTAGCACCATTTTATTTGGATTACTGCCATTAATCCGTGTGAATTATACAATGTTGGAATTTAAAACAGTGGATATGGTTATAAGATATTTTTGCTTCTAGTGGGCAAAATCAGAGGTTCAGAGAATGGGACGTGTAGGAACAATGCTTTTATTTATCAGATGTCAGAGGTCTGCTTATAGTGGACAAAACATATTTCCCTACAGTAAATTCCTACCCCCGTATGAGAGACAAGGAAGTTTTTTGCGAAATTTCAATGATGTCCCCGCATGTACCTCTGTGTGGAGTCAGCATTGGCACCCTAGAACCCTTACTATGACATGTAGAGAACTAAGTGTACAAGTAAGTACAACCTATGATGATGCTCACAATGAGTAGGGGTGAACCGTACTTGTATAACTTTTCTCCCTGTACCTCCGGGATGGAATACGGTGATTGAACACTCGTTTATTTAGTTTTATCATGGTAGCATATTGTATATTTCCCAGGTATAATGTCCTCCAAAATAAATGTTTACTTGTTAATTAATCTAATGGAGGGCCTTACTGTTCATAATGTTTCACCAAAGCAACTACGTTTTCTCTAATATTTGTTTGTCTTATTTTTTTATTATTTGAAAGGAATACGATATCCACGTGAAAAAGACTAGGGGAAACAATAAATCTTCGTGATTGACCTCCAGTATCTTTTAATATGTAAGAAATAAGTACAGTAGAATGTGTCCAATAGATATACAGTTTTTTTTTGTTTTTTTTGCGAGACCAGGCCATTGTGAGAACACTGAAAAGGTTGGATAATTGAAGGAGCAAAAATGAAACTCTTTTGCAGGTTGTAAAGCATCTATATTACATGTTGTTACTAAACTATATATAATATTACATAATCTAGATCGTAGCACAGTATGTTACAACAATAAACAAAGCAATACATTGTATCAACAACAAACGAGCAAGGCGTAGCATTGATGAGTCTCGGGTCGAGACAAGTGTGGCACGGCTCGCATACAGTTAGGCATGGTCGGATATCCCCAGGAGTCGGATACGAGGGGCTCCACTGTACTTGAATGTTTTGCCACCATCCTAATTCAGTATATAGTAGACTCGTGACCTGAACCTCCTCAGCATTATGGAAGTAATAATCTCATAGATAAATTTGTCCACTTGTGGTGTTAGAATCACACATCATGTTGTATGCAAGGGGAAAAGATACCCTGAGAAAATATTTGACGTGTGTTCATACGTAATTTAATTTTAGATTGAGTAATTTAGTATTCAGTTTGCCTTTTATAACATTGTTTACTTAATTTTAAAAATTTTGGGTAGCTGTGAAGACTGTGCGTCCCCCTGCACCTGATGAATTTCTCATTTCTCCCATCACCGGAGAGAAGATTCCCGCAAGCAAAGTACAAGAGCACATGCGCATCGGACTGTTGGACCCGCGATGGGTGGAGCAACGAGATAGACAGATACAAGAAAAGATGAATCAGGAGTCGGTGTATGCTCCAGGTAAGTGAATAAAGAACAATCAATTCCTGACTGAATGAATTCGATTTTATTTCACATTTAATGTTACAAATTATTCAATAGTTAAGTTCTCAATTTTATGTGCATTTATTGTACACAATTGAAAAATTATTCATTTTTAATTTAATTTGTTAAATTTTGATGTCTTTTTTTATTATTCTTAATTGTGTAAATTGCTTCTCTTGTTTCTGAATTATTGTTTAATTGTTCATTTTTGTAGGCTCTGCTATTGAGGCGAGTTTGAAACAACTTGCTGAAAGACGTACCGATATTTTTGGCGTTGGTGATGAAGAAACTGCTATAGGTAAAAAGATCGGTGAAGAAGACAAGAGGAAAGAAGAGAAGGTGCGTGCCAGGCCATTTTCAGACAAAAAAGATTTTAGGTGTTCTTCCAAGTGAGATGTGTTCTACTCTTTAGTTTTATGAATTGTTTTCCTGTCATTCTTCATTGAATTCACATATTAGTAATGTACAGTTTTTGTTCTCCCCCTTTTTTAAAGTGTTATGTTATAGAAATTATAGGAAATATTAAGCAATATATCGAAATGCGGAACTAATTTCAGTGAATTCCTGGGTAATATTGGCAGCTAAAAGAATGTTTTAAAATAATGTAATTGAGTTGAGTGGTTCTTTTTTAATGAGAAGTAAAATACTGTTAGCTATAGTTCTATTGCACACTGCTGCCACCTATTGCTATTTTCACTCAACACAGATTTCTGAGTTGTGACTGGAATCTTCAGCTATATTTCAGTATCTCTCAAAGACAGGCGTGTGAAAGAATTTTGAAATCAAATCATTTTCTAATATATCACAGAATTTTTAAAGTCTGTTCTTATAAAAGTTGAACAATAATCAGTCCGGAATACACTGATCTAAATGACAGAAAATTAATGTCCCAAAGTGTGTATTTTTCTTAAGTTAATATTTCATTTATTCTGCCTTGCAGTTATTAGGGTATTAGATTGAACATCTATTACTGACGGAGACTTGCTTTAATTTCCGCTTTCGCAGTAACAAAAACAAAAGAGCATATTTATTGACTCAAATTTACATTGGAAAACAAAGGAACTATTAATGGAATACCGGTACATGTAATGGGAGGAAATCAAAAATTATGTTAACAGTTAACGAAAAGTCATTTTTTAAAACGTGTTTAATTTTTTCTACCTAGCACTTTGTCGAGATGCGTGAGACTTTCCACTGCGAGTTCTCGAGAGTATTTCTACATCACAATAGCTGAATGTCATAACTGTCGGATTCCAGGTGACTTGGGACGGTCACACGTCCAGCGTAGAGGCTGCCACCCGGGCTGCCAGAGCCAACATCACTTTGGAGGAGCAAATCCACCAGATCCACAAAGTGAAAGGTTTGCTTCCGGACGAAGAGAAAGAGAAGATCGGTCCCAAACCAGTGGGATCCAGAGGCTCCTCTCTTTCCGGAGGTCCCATGTCGTCTGCTCCGCCTCCTCCGGGAACCAAGGCAGCAGCGGTGGCTGCGTTGGTGGCTGGAGTGGCCATTTCTAAGCCTCCTCAGCCAAAGGTAGCCGTGCTGCTATGAATATCCATACTCCATATATAAATAAAAGTAACACAAAAGTCCGTCTGTTTGTTACCCGATCAGGATTAAACCGCTGAACAGATTGCGATGAGATTTGGCAAAAGGAGACAGCTTAGATATGTCCAGGACACAAGCATGGGCTTTTAACTTTTACTTTTAAAATGTGCGATGAGAAAGGTAGAAATGGTTTCTCACAATAAACATCGATAAAATTGGGAAAAGAGAGAGTTATATTCGTTTATGCTGTGTAATCTGTTAGAGATAGGTGACAGGTGACAACTATGAATGAAAACATTGTTTGCCTCAAAGAGTTCTACAAAACAGTCTGCAACAGCATACGTTTACCTAAATGTTATTGTTAATGAATTGTTATTGAAAATAGAAGTGTTAAAACGCTTTAATTTAAAAAGGAAAGAATCAATCATCATCAAATTTAATGGATTATTTGTTTTGTACATTCAACGTGGATAGAAAACATTTTTAAATCTGAAGATTTCAAAGAATAGTTTAGATTTTACAAGAATATTAATGAAATGGTGCAGCGGCATCATACCTCCAAAGCGAAAATTTGATCAGGGTTTTGTATTAAAATTGTATTATTATGAATTTGAAATATTAGGATCCATACAAGTTTTCAAACCAGTAAATAAAATCATTGTGGTCTTACTACATAGATTTTTTAAATTTTTTCCCCTGTAAAAGAAGATTACTTGAAGTCCCAAGCAGTGCCAGGTAATCAGCTAGTTGTTAGTAACTGTGTAACTTTCTCTCAAATTGTTACTAATTTATTTTTTAGGAATTTAAAGAGTTTTCTGTATCTAAGACTGTTGTGATTTGTGTGATTTGTAGATAACTGCGAAGGTGAACCCTGCTCCTCCGCCTGTGCCGGTGCAGCCACCTCCTCCAGTGCAGCCCGCTCCTCCTCCTCCCCCTGCTCCTATGGCCTTGCCTCCCATGGCCACCATCCCTCCACCCCCTGGCATCCTCCCTCCACAACCTCCCACCATGATGATGATGCCTATGAGGCAGCCCCCTCTCATGGGGGACACGTACGGTGAGTGTCGTACACTTGGATTTAACTACGCTAATGATGAATAATAATAATTTATTTAATTTTTTAATTTGTTAACCATAAAGCAGTCACACATGTGAAATCATGCCATCATACAGATTGCCTCCCACAGAGATAACCTTGTTATCTGTGCGTGGGCAGGTTTTGTACGAAAAGAAATATTCAAATATACAGAGTGTAAAACAAATACACATGCTATGCCAAACAATATAAAAATTATCAATTTAGTACTTATAAAAAATTGTCAAATTAGAACAAATTGCGAATAATAGATGTTATTCCCAGCTCAAAACAACAAGAAATATAAAATAAACATTTCAATTTTTTTAAAAATTTATTGAAACCAAAATTTATAGAAATGGTGATTTTACACTTTCAGACTAATCCAATTTTTAATTTAATTTTTAAACACTTTGGATTTAATATTGTTCATGGTTTTTAATTTAGTAGGTAACTGATTGAAAAGTTTAATAGATGTTATATAACTACTTTTGCTAATTACAATTTTTTTCACTTTTGGCAATGGAATACTTTTGTCCCTCGTATTATTGACCAGTAACATCCATTGTATAGTAAGTCGAAGTTTATAATGAAAGAACCTATAGGGGGTAGATTTCTCCGTACATAGGTTGGTCCTCATTAAATAGATGTATAAATTTGTATGAAAACAAATACATTTTGATGAAGAAAGTATTATAACCTCACTTGTTAATACTACATTATTAGCTTAATAATTGCAGAAAAACATTCCACAATACAGAATAGTTTAAGTATGCATTACTTAAATTAGTTTTATTTTATTTTTTAAAATCTGTCTCTTTATCAAGTTTTAAGTTTCTGATTTCAGATTTAAGTTTACTTTTTAATAATTTTGTAGAAACATGAAGAGCTTTCTACTCATTTGGAAGTTTATTAAAGTACTTCACTGAGTAATATGCATAGCAATTTTGTCCGATTTTTAAACCACGAGCACACAAATTTTTTGTTTGTTTGTTATCCCTTGAGGAACTGTTTCTGCTGGATAACAGTTTTAATGTGTGGTTGTTTTATTTCTTAACATTTTTACAGTACAAGCTCGTCCCCCGTTCCCTGTGGCGACACCTGCACCGTCTATGGCTGGTTTCATGCCACCGACGGCGCCTCAAATTCAGCCTCCTACTCAACCACCCACAGGGGTAAGTTTGTCTCTTTCATATTTATTCCACATAGTTAGTTAGTTTTGAAATAAATAAAACGTTATTGCCTCATTATGTAATTATGTTTATAAATTCAAGACCGCACTGCTCAGTGAGTGGTATCAGAATACAGCATCTCAAAACACAAACAATTGTACACAATAAGTTGTTGCACTCCAGCAAGTAACTAGGACTCAATTTTTAAAAACTTCTTTTCAACTTCTTCATAAACTTGCATTCTTATCATCTTAATAGAAACATGTTTATTGGCACCAAATTTGTGTTTATGATTTTCTGCTTTTCTTTGCCTTTTTTCTGTATTCGGGAGTTTTAACTGGCACCGAAGATTATGGTACCTACAGGAAGAAAATTAAAAGTTCATTTCACCTCTTAATGTAAATACAATTTTGAAACTAGTACATATAATATTCGAAATCCTTGTCCACAATTGAGGAAACTTCTTGGTGTCATCTTCCTGTTTCACCGAGAAAAAACAAGTTGGTAATACTTGTAGAGGCAAAACTTAAGTCCTCTTTCCGCACCTCAGAAGTTGTCTCTGTGTAAGGAAAGTGTCTCGCAACACACTCCTAACACACGATTTGCTGACCTTTTTAAAGTTCCACAGAAGTTACCAAGGTTAATCTCTACCACAAAAGCTTGTCTGGTCATTCACGTTGTTCCTATAGCTGGTGGCATCACTCGAAGCAGAAGTGGCAGACAGCAGACACAGTGTGACCTGATCCACGAGTTTTTGATATCTGAGTTTTGATGAAAAAACACAGGTCCAACCTGGGCAGCAACAGGCTTCCCGTTCCTATGCATGAGTACAGAGAGATTTTACCGGAAATGAATGTTAAATAAATTAATTCTTTTTTCCCCCCACATAATGTTGCACCCATATTTTCAAACTATTATTTAGTGTAAATACATGAGGAGTAAATACGGTTTGTGTTCACGTACTGAGTGTGTATTGGGGTGGTTCTTGCAGGGTGGTGTGAAGCATCCTTCCGAAGTGGGTGAAGATGAGCCCCCCAGCAAGAAGATGCGCACAGAAGAGTCTCTTATGCCTGAGAGTGCTTTCCTGACCAAGTATAAGGTGTGTAAAGCATAGCAAAACCAGCTGAACTTAACAGATTTCTATGATCTCAACTTACCTTAGCTGTCCAACTTGTGGTATAGTCTAGCTTCCCTCTCACAAGTTACCAAATTCTGGAGAACTGTCAACCCACTCAATTGATTCCTCCTACGTCGTATACTACTTAACTTCATGATATTTTCATCTTAAACGTTGTATTCACTACCACCAAACTTGACGAAATAACTCTAGGAGAGCCAGTCCTTAAAATACTCTTCTTTATCCTTTGTAGTGTAACACAAAATTAACGTTCCTATTTATAAAATACGTTGCGTAAACTATTCAAGAAATCTTAATTTATTAATCTACTTTCAACGAAATTCATTTTAGGGTATACTCTCTTTGTTGTTTCCATTGCGTTGGTACACCCGTTAGGCATGTGTAAGTTCTACCAACCGAGGATTTTAATATCGAACGATAATCACAGGGAGTCCAAGTCTTAACGAGTGTGGAGTTTTTGTTCTAAAATATTGGTGGTGGCTGCCCTGAAACACCACTCGAGTCCGACAGCTTTGTCCTTTTTAGTGCCCAAACTCTCGATAACTTGAGTATCCTGCGAGTCCTGATTTCGTCAAAAAATTAGAGTTAAATGTTAAACTTGTCTTGCTGTGCAACTAATTGTAGCCCATGGACCATTTTCTGTACACTTTCGATCTGGGTTTTTGGCAAAACGAATAAAACTAAGGGGTCATATTTATTTATTTGTAAACGGAACATTTTGATTGCCATTAACAAATTTATAGTATTTCAATCTGAAAAAAAAATTGCATATTTCTTTGTTTTTTAAAAAAGTATTTTTAATATTTAGTATTATAACGAAATATTTTTATTTTGCAATATATGATGGTATAATTCTGCACACAGTTGTCTATTTTTTCTCATTGGACATGCTACATTAAAGTTTAATTCTAATGACGTAGAATTAACATAGTTATGTTGTGTTACCAATGTTAATGTTGATAAAATGGTTGATAAAAATTTGATATAAGATGTACTATTTGTTGGCGGATCACAAAAAAAAAAGCTGCAAAAAAAAGAAGCTATTTGGGCGTCACTACTTTACTTCATTTCACACAGGTTGATAAATAGAAACATTCTCCTTTATCTACCTCTGTTTTCATGAAAACCATGTGAATTTCTGTTCCCGAGAAACTGTTAAAAATTAACATTTCCTACTCTTTGATCTGGAGCGTATCAGAGAATATTTGATAAAGATCTATCTAAGGGTAATGATTTGCATTCTGGGTAAACTGATATTAGGTTTGAACCAAAAAACTTTCCCCCCTCCCCATCTTCAGTTGTTGTGCATCAAACACTTCACTTCAATTCTTCATTCTGTCAAGTACTTTGCGTGATATGCTGTCTTTTGAATTGTACAACTTTTTCAATGACGTTCTATGATGTGGAAAAGTTATGGTTTAGAACTTTTTATGACATGTGACAAGAGGTACGTTGTTCTTAGTGTGTGTTATTTCTGATTTAGTGTGGACACTCCTTCAGTACATAAAATTTAAGTGTGGGGAGAGGTATGTTTCTTTTTTGTTTTTTTTCAATTTATTTTTGCCTCTCTTTCAACAAATGTACAATAACAGTAATACAATATTTTATTTTCTCAGTAAACAACTCCTTCACTGCACTACCACACGTCTCAACTACAGACGATCATTACAACTGCAGAACTATTGGTTCACAACTCTTCCTTTTGGTTACTTCATTCTTTGCCAACATATCACATTAAAATTTAAAATATTCTACAAGGATTTAGTGAACTGTTTGACAGAGAAGGGGGGTGAATATTGAGAAGGCTGATATGTAACTGGTTTTAATGTGATTTTAATGAAGTAACCAAATGGAAGAGTTGTGAACCAATAGTTCTGCAGTTGTAATGATCGTCTGTAGTTGAGACGTGTGGTAGTGCAGTGAAGGAGTTGTTTACTGAGAAAATAAAAAGACAATCGAAATTCCTTCATTCTAAAAGTCAATATTTTATATTAATCTTTAAATGTTCTCGAGGCCTCCCGTCTCTACGGTTAAACAATACTGGACCCTCGTGTGCCCTCGTCTATATATGCTCTCACTGTGCGCACTAGGGGGTGTGCATCATCAAAAATTTTATTTTATTTTATTTTTCTACTATCATTCGTAAGTCGCACGTATCCCTCCTAGTTTACATACATATTCTTCATACTCGTGGGGACAAGCATGTTATGGTATTGAGTGTTTCATTTGATTCTTTTAACTCATTCATTATGCATGACAGGATATCCCGTCACTGCTCTTCCACCTTCACAGGCTGATGATGAGAAGTCCCGCAAATCATTCGCTCTCACTGATGATGGAATTTCCTGTGACAAGGGCCTCGGTGTTGTTAAGTGCTATTTTCAGGCTGCCATTTTTACAACAGAGTTTCAGGTGTACTCCTCAGTCGTTCTCTAGATTTTGTAGTGTTAATAATGCATTTTACCATTTGTATTATACAAGTGTTATCGTTTGCATAACACACTTGTTTGATTTTGGGTATTTCCATCTCGTTTCTTATATTTCTTCATAAAATATACTAATATTTTTATATATATTGTATTGTATTGTATTTTAATATTATAAATTTGATTAAGCTCATACAACTGTTCTAGTGATTTTGAATGTAAATATACAAAAAAACTTGCGGTTGACTATGATTCAAATGAAAGATATATTCATTGATATAGCTATATTTATGCCACTTATTAATTTGGAAATATATTATCATATTTGTTTTTGAAAAGATAGTTTATTATTTTGTGCCAAAATAATTAATTAATATCAATAATATTTTTCAATACTTTCCCATTCATTGTCGACGTAATCTAGCTTTACAAAGCAAAAACCAGTCGCCGTCTCCTGCGAAGATTTGCCAGAACGCTGGTTGTCGGATAGTTGTGATGAAAATGGTTGCTGGTAGTGAATGGGTTAAGTGAGCAGATGTAATGTTTTTTTTCTTCCTTTTTTTGTTTCTTCTTTCCAGGGTCCGGTGCAGCTGAAGGTTGCAGTTCCAAACATGAGTGAGAAACCCGAATGGCGCCTTAAAGGTCAACTGCTCAGCCTCACTCTGCCACTCACCGATACAGTTGCTGTCATCAAAGCCAAGATCCATGAAGAAACTGGCATGCCTCCTGGCAAACAGAAACTGCAATGGGAGGCGAGTATTATACGGGACTTTTTTGTTTTGTTTTGTGTGTTCAGTGAAATGCCAATTTAATGCACATCGTAAAAGCATCTGTTTAAACTATACTTTTGAAAAGTATGTTAAAAAAGTACACGATGTTCATGAACGTGCTGAGTAAGCCCGAGTATGGTTTTTTTTTTCATTTATGACGGCTATAATGACAACTGCTGTCAACGTCTAGACTGGAACAAAAATGGTGGCATGAGAATACTCATTTTTATAGTGCCTTATTTGAAACAAGCCATATTATGCTATGAATTTATTCTCTGGCTAATTTTCATCTTGTCTTTTACTGATGTAGTGGGTACAAAGTGGGTTTAGATAAATGTCCATTGCTAAAATCCATCATAAATTAAATTTCGTTAATTATAAAAGTTTTAGGTTATGTAGATGTGATTGATGATATAATTTTTATATAAATTTGTTGTTTCAATTTTCAGTTTAACTTGTTGATTAATTTATAATGGAATGTGAATATTTTCGGGTTAAATGCATTTATGTTCTATGTTCTATATAATGAGAAGTTGTCTCAACCACAACCACACAGGATTGATTTTGAAACTTCTGCAGACAAAGAAGTGANGGGGGGAAAGAAGTACATTTCTGTTCTCATATATTCACCTTCGTATCTTCATATATTCATAGACAGTTTGTGTGCGATTGTTTGTTTTGAGATTATTAAATACAGTCATAAAATGATCCAAAAAGTTGTGAATATTTGGTGTAATGAATCATCTTCTGACAGGTTCTTATTTTAAATGAAGACGTTGTGTGTATTTAAAATCACCATTGTAGACTATGTCTGTGTGACTTTATTGTTTTTGTTCTTAGTATGTAATAGTAATGTCCTCTTATTAACGTTTGTGTGGTACAATAACGTTGTAAATTTTGTTCTGCAGGGCTTGTTCTTCAAAGATTCCAATTCCTTGGCTTATTACAATATCTTACCTGGCACCGTCATCGCATTGCAACTGAAGGAACGTGGGGGTCGTAAGAAGTAGTATCATTAATGCGTTCTTATTTTAAGACATTATTGACCCTTACAAGGAGAAGATTTATTTTAACTGGAATAAGTATCTTTCTTAATTTCTGTTTTGGTATATTTCCATCACATCATAAGTAATAGAACATCATACTTACACTACCATGTTTCAAATAAGATTGAAATATGATATATTAATATTTTGTATGTATTATCGTTGTTTATTTCATGTATCTACTTGTATAAGATAAATTATCTTATGTACTCCAGTTTTAGTTATAAATGCTTTGTGTGTCCCTGATTCTATGTCATATTTTTGTGATGGTAACCGTCACAAATCGTCATCTGAAGCTTCAACTTGACAAGTCTGAGGTAACTAAGGTTTAATTTTTTTGTCAGTCAGTGTTGTGGGAACGTGTTTTTCAGAGGCTGTGGCACTTCCCTCCACTTTTGTTCATTTAGGTCAAAGGCAGGCTGGCGTTGTTTGTATTTGTTGTGGTATTTCTAGAATAAATGGGAGGGAAATGCAGCTTAGTGCTGTTGAAGCTGCTTATCTATATGGGGGCGATGGGATCTGGGTTGGTAGTAAGTAACGGTAAGAGTTATTGATACTAGGAGTAGAAGTAGGAGGTGGATAGAGGAAGGAAGGGTCACAGCTATATGTGAACTGAAGGATATTGAAGTGAAAAGTTTCAAATTTTTTTCTGATCCCGCCGCCGGGAATTGAACTTGGAGTGATTCAGTGTGAGACCAGCATGCTAACCCCTGAACGACCAGTGGAGTAAGCTAGTGTTGAGTTCAATATAGCAAATTAGATGGTTATCTTTTACAAGAAATTCAGTATTGGATCATTTGTTAAAAAGGGACCAGAGATTATTGTTAGCGTATTTTCCCAAATATAGTTCCCCTTTCCTTCTGAAAAAAATCACCCAAAAATACGTTGGACGAGTATATTTGGAGTTTAGGACAGGGAAAGTGCTTTTTCTAAGTTTCATGGATGAAAATGAGTTACATGAATACAAGCCGTAAAGAGCTACATTCGATGATGGCAGGATTTGACACTCATTCAAAGTGGAAACCAAACTGCTCCGTGTCGTCTAGAGATGAATGAATGCCGTCACTGTGCTGACCGTGACGTACGATTTTGTCGAGGGACAGGGATCTTCTTCAAGACGATGAAGGTTCGGCGATCAAAGTTCTAAGTTGTGCTCAGACACGGAAATTTGCTCGGAAAGCAGCCGCACGAGAATTCGAAGTAGGGAAAAATATAAATATTTGCCCTTAATTATGGGTCTGCTGTACACAACTTTCTCTCTCACTTGGCAGGGGTCTCTCTGCCCCTGGCCTCGTCCTGTGAGGGATTTCTTAATAAATTATTGAAAATAATGTAAAGACCTAAATTTTAATTTTATTATAACAGGAAAGTAAATAACAGCTGAGCTTCATGTATGTATTCTCACTTTGGATTAACTTTGGACCATGATAACGAGTGCCAGTAAGGCTCAGTTTTTGTGCGAGTTTACTCACTAGATAAATCATGAATTTAAGATCGGAGGAACAGCGTTTAGATAGGATCCAGATTGCTGTATCCGAGTATTACAACTGCGGTTGTAAGCTGCAGAGGGTGAACTTTTCATACGTCACAGCTTATTTAAACTGAGACATGGAAATGAAAAGCTACATTTTTATCTTGCTCCGCCCAGGTATCAAACCCGGGATGACTTGGTGACAAGCGATCACGCTGACACCGTGGCCACGACGGGGACCTTCATATTAAATACATTTGAAATTTTTTTAAAACTGATTTTATAAACACAGCAAGCAAACTCGTTTGCGTGTAACTTTAACACGGGAACCTCCAAAAAGAAGACCTTGTCGTATGTAGGTGAGGTGAGGTGAGGTACTGTTGTAGTTCTCTTTTCCTGATACGCATTTCATGCCGTAGAAGTGATGTGTATTATCTGCACTTGTTTCTTCCAGGAAAGTGTTTCTTTAATAGAAAATGAGTGTTATATTGGGATACCTTTTATTTGAGATGTGAAATTTGTTATTGGGAGAGATGCTTCTCTTTGACCCATGCAACTTCCTTGGTGTGAAATGGGTTGTCGTGGCTCCCGAGTTTCTGATGTAGTTTCTTTTTTTCTAATTCGTGGCATTGAAGGGTATGCAAAAACACTAATTTCCACCGAATGATGTGGTCAACCTTACCTTGAACCACCTCTACAGAGATTGCAGACGAACCAAGGCAAGCCAACTCCCATTTCCATAAACCACGCTCTGACATTTTAGTTTTTATTTCTGGACTCTTGAATGTGACTCCTAACATCTGTAGGTTGTAACAAGCTGACCCATTCTCCAGAATCGGGAATCTAAGAAGTTACACAGACAGTTTAACAAACATTTATAATGGTGTATTTCGATTTTCTGCTTTGATGATTTGTTTTTCGTATTTATTTTTGTACTAAATTACTTTTTGTGTCTACGTAGTTAACTTCTGTTTTTTATTTTGTTACCAAAATAAAATTAATTTACAGTGGAACCCTGTTATAAGATATTCCTGCTACATCGGGTGTCAGGAGAACAAATGTATGGAAACAATGCATTTATTTCCCAGATGTAAGGCTCTTGTTTATAAGTGATGCCTGCTTTACGAGACCCGTGCCTCCATGGTTCACAAATCCTATTGAAGAGCTCAAAGCAGGCCTAATTGAAAGCTTAAATCACATTTCTGAATGATATTTTTGGTTGTTCATGTGAGTACATATTTCAATATCCACTTTGGATAAGTAAATGAACTCAAGTTACTACTTCTTTAAGCAAAATAATGAAGGAAATTTTAACTGCAATTACACTTGTTATGCTTGTTGCATCTTTTAAAAAACATTTCCTTTCAGTTCATTCGATGGTTTTTTAAAATTTTTCTTTACGTTACTTCCTCTGGTTGGGTTGAATTAATAATATTCAAGTTTGCTGGTAAGTAGTTATTGGATTATATCATCATGTCTGTCACTTCCCCAAGATTCTCTGGATTCTGGAAGTTGCAATGTAAAGGTGATAGTTGTATAGTTTTAATGTTCTTTAGTAACAAAATCCCATTTGACATAAAATAATTGCAGGCAAAACATATGGAACTGGCTGTTTGAAAAAACAACAACAAGAATAAACTTCTTTGGTATCAATTTTTTTCTGCCACTATTTTGAGGCTTCATTTGCCTCTGGAACAAACCTCTTCAAAATTTGTTTATTAGTTTATTGTATATTAGTCGCAATAAATTACTTTATTGTCCTCAACGTGGTCGTAGCTCTCTTGACTATAAATTATTAATTTATTTATTTTTGGTCAGTCTAACTGGCTTTATGTTGGTACAGAGCTTGTACACAGTGTTGGTCTCGACCATACTGGTTAAGAGGGGTTTTTCTGTACTTTCAATCGTTGATTTGGCTAAGGTTTCATTCCAAAGACAACTATAACCAAGTGAAGAAAATTAAATAATGGCAAAAGAACTCCTTCGTTCCAATAGTTTTTGTTATCGTGGATCGTGATGCACAATTGGTAAGATATCAAAGTAAAAGGGATGAAGGTGTAAAAGCGAATGTTGAAACACAATAAAAGACTGATTTGTATTTTGTAATAGATATTTAATGAGAGTGAACATCATTTTAAACATTCAACAGACATTTTTATCACTGATATCTTACAGCAAAAATTGAGAGCGACATCAGTCGAATTGCCATGACGACGGGAAGCGATTGGATCGAAGTCGAGGGTATAAATTGGCAGAATGGTGGCAGTTTAACCTTATCACTTCATGCCAATACTGACATCTTAAACTTAACAAATTAACACTTTTACGTTCTGCGCAATGAAGATTCACTGATTTAAGTATATCGCTATTTTGATACCGATATTTTTTGTTGCGTTTATTTAATCTTCGAAAGAAAACAATTTTATCATAAGTTAAAGATAATTCGCAATTGAGGAGCTACGGCATAGTTTAAGCACGTTTAGAAATTGCACACAATTTATCCACTAACAAAGATTGTCGTAGTATCCCTTTATTTGAACTTTTTATTTGCACAACTTATGCCAATACAGCCACCACTTAATGGGATTGCTATTTCCACAAGTTGTGCAAATATCATAAGCCAATAATCTATTCTTCTTGACGACGCAAAGCTTCGTACTGACCTCAACGTTACGACTCTCAATCAAAACCTCAAACGAAACGGGAGAATGGACGTTGTTTTCGCTGAAGTGTATGATGCAATACGACGGACGACGGACAGAATGCCAAGTAGTAACTCCAGTTCATTGGATCCCCTGCTGTGCATTCGCTGACGAATTTCAAAATTCTCCCCATTCGTTCGCGCTGGTGCGGGTGGATTTTTGTACCGGGAACATGGTCGATGCCAGAAACAAAACGGCGAATGTGTAGAGAATCACATGTATTCGTGTTTTATTGCAAAAATTGTTTATTATTGTCACGAGCATCATGAAGTTATGTGACAGTAGTGAGCATTTCTGCATTTGTGTAGTAGATCCCATAGTTGATTGCAAGTAACTTCGGGAACTAACCTTTCATTCATTCAGGTGAAAATGGCGACGAGCGAGGAATCGAACCCGGGATTCCTGCTATCCTGAACTCGAAACGTATCACATTTCTCCTCCACGTGTAGGGCACACGGAAGAAATATATGCACTTCCTTTCGTTCAGTTCAGTGAAACGTTTGTCATTCTCCTCCGTTCCATTCGATATTCTGTTCAGGTCAGAACGAAATTTAAGAACTATATTTCTTCCGTGTTGGAAGACCTAAATTTATTAATCTGAAAGCGTAACTGAAGTCTGAAGCAGATTAAAGAGTCTCTCATAATCGATACTTTGATTTGTTATCCGAGAACCATACTTTGATTTGTTAGTGAAAAAAGTCACTAGTACAAAAAAGCAAATAAAACCACACGAAGAGCCCAAGTGACCAATTTGCCCAAATGAGGATTGCAATGCTTCCCGTCGTCATATGTCACGACACAGGCATGGCGGGCGGACATATTACCTCTCGTGCGATGTTATCTGGATGCCAGATTTCTCAAAGGATGCGCCACTTCCAAAATGCCAGAATTCGGGCCACCGCTCTGCCACTAGGTGGCAGCACTGTCACGAGAATACCGATGCAATCTGGTCTTAGACATCTCTTCCTGCGTTGATCAGTTGGTGATCATCTGCCGTGAGTAACATTGATTCTGGAGCGTCCGAAGTTTATTAATGTTATTAAAGTTAAGGAAAGTATAGCGATTTTAAGTTTCTTGGACGTATTCCAAATCTCGTACCTATTCTATGAGAGAGGGATCAGAGGGAAATCTGCGAAATTATTCTCGGTCACTTGTTTGCATTTCTCCACAAATTTCGCTCATTTGGATTTCTGGTAAACTACATCATACGTCCACTAGCGTCACTTCCCAACTGACATGTACGAGAGAGCGCTAAGACCAGCTTGCCCGGAAAACAATAGTTTAGTCTCTTCGCCACCAGATGTCAGCCACTTGGCTCGGCGGTCCGGATTCTCCCATTACCCTTATCATTATCACACTGCAATGCGCGTTGGTTTTACTATTCGAGTGATTTTAAGATGAATGTATTTTGTATTTTCTATTCATTTATCTTTTTTTTCGAACCAACCACGCGTCAAGTCGATTGTTTGGAAAACATTTGAATGTGATTGGATTGTTCATTTCTCACGTTTCGCTAATTATGAGGGGGCCCTTGGAGTTGTTCAATATTCGTGTAAAAATTAAAAACCCATATGGATGCCTAGAATATTTAGATCCGAATCGAGCATCCAGGATCGCACTTTGGCCGTGCCTGGCCTCCGAAATTGAGCAGAGTTGGCCGGCTGAAGACGAGGAGCGGCTGACCGACCGGCTGACAGTCAGTAAGAGCGCTAAAATGTACGATTACTTCACACGCAGTTTTCTTTCACTTGTAATTAATAGATATAATTTGTTAAACACTCAAACTCTTTCAAAGGAATCAACGCAAACGAATCCACTTTATTTGAGATATTAGTGATTTTTACTAACCTCCCTCCGAGTCCGGTGATGCGGGTTCACAGTCGGAAGGACATACAAGACGTGTGCGACGGATCAAGACAAGGAAACTTAACGAATGCCCTTCGGCTTGGGATACTTGGGATGCTGCAAGTACACAACTCGATCAGAAATCTCTTAAAATCGCTGTCGCAAACCTCACCGCCAGGTAACAGATTAATTACGTTACGTCGAATGAAAATGGGAGACGGGACCGAGACTCGAACCTTCTGCTGATGCGCCTCTAATTGCGAAAAGACTCTTATGAGATTACATCAGAGTTGAATGTCAATGTAGACTGGGCCCGGAGGCGAATAGGGTGGCGCAGTTGGTAAGCATGTCATCGTTAAGATGAAGGACCTGAGTTTGAATCTCGTTTTCATTCGACGTTCTCAGAGGTTTCGTATTCTGCGCAAAGAAAATGCTACTCGGCGTTTTCGCGTTTTAATACTTTTCAGAGGAAAATGTATTATCGTTGAGATAACTCGTTCTAAATCGTAGCGCTCTCAATTATAAACAAGAAAATATCAAATTCGCGAGCTGTTTTTACTAACGATTTCGAATCGGACATTTGTTCCTGGATGAAATGTTCTTGTATGTTTTGAAGAAATTCACTGGTTGCTTGCTTTCTATTAAAAAAATGATAATCACTTTCATGCGAAAAATCTTGTCTATTGTTGCGTTCGATTAGAGTGACGTGGGGCAATTGTGAAAAGAAGCATTTGCTCATCAAACAAAAAAGATCAAATTCCGGAGTCGTGATGACGGGAACGATGAAAGGAAAACCAATGTAAAATAATATCTTTGAATTTTTATTTCATATAATTAATTATTCAACTCAAACTAGTTACTTTATTGCGGAGGAAATTAAAATAGTTTGTAACAGAATATATCCTCACTTGTAGGACGCTTTTTTTACTCTCAGAGGCAGAAAACATAAAGTAATATATTTTGAAGTTCACTTTCATAATGCACGTTTTATTCATGTATTGACTGGAGTGTTTTAACGAAAGAAAATCCAATTTTGTTTGCATTGTAGATAAAAAAGAGAATTCTCGAACAGTTTCGTATCATGCATTAAAATTGTGTGTTGTGAGCTGCAGGCATTCTGAACCATTATTGTAGGTGTAATGTGACTAGTAACCGTTGAAATAGTTTCTTTTCCGCTTCAATTGCTGCACACATCGACGAATAATCGCTACCCCAAATATCACTGAACTATTTATGATAATATTATTTTTGTTTCATTTTAAGTACGACTTTTAAGTATAATTGTATTTTGGCACCAAGTATTAAATAAGTTTGTGTGAACTATAATTATTTTTTTTCTTTTATTTTTTTTCTTTTATTTTGAGGAGATAAACTTGTTTATTAACGACAACAATTCTGTTATAAATCCGCCTCGACTTGCTCTCTGCTGAGTAGAGGGCCGTTGCGAGAACAGTTGCAGCGCTCCACGACGCAGGAGGAGGTCGAGAGGGACCGTAGGCTTTTGGTAAAAAGGCGACTTTTGGCGGCTGACTCGGAATATTGTCGCTTCGTCGTAGACACTTTCTGTGAAACGCGTTCTCCACGCGATGCTCTGCGATGGAAAGAGACCTCTGTGATGAGCCTCTAACGAATTAGTGAAACGAGAGATATTCACCTTCCAACATCGTGAGGATAATAAGTTAAAATTCTTATGAAAATTCTTATGTATCCTTTTAACATTTCGCAAATGTGTCGAGACTTGTGTCCTAGACATATGGAAGGTCGCGTCAGAGACATACTTTGGTTTAAAGGAACTATCACATGACAAAACTAGTTTGCAGTACAGGTTTGAATGTGATCTTATCTCTCCTCAGCCACAACGTGAGCCACAGAGAGGATCGTCATTAAGACGTCCTCGTATGATTAAATGATTACAAGGACTTTACGATCCCATTTTGATCTTTTGCATACAATGCTTTAGGCCTATTGTAAAACCGTTCTAACTTTGTTCTTGGGGTTTTCGAACAATCCCGGTGTCCCTTCACTCGCCCTTTCCCGGGGTCATATTCGCGTCAACGTCACCAAATAAAGCAACTTCCGGAGGTTGGAGACGTCAATTTCGAAGGGTTCGATCGGTGGGTGCTTCAAGCGAAAGACGCCAGTTCCACCTTTTAAAGAAGAGGGGTCTCTGCTGCAGTGGCACATATTGGAGATCGCTTTTCATTGTGACGACGACGACGACCTGTATATTCCCGTATTCAACCGCCAGAGTAATGATTGTTTAAGGTGTAGATGTGCTAGGACAAGTTCTACAGTGTGCACCACGGAATAAGAGTATATAGAAATAAATGCAGATAAATGCAGTTCCGGATCTACGATTAGTAGCACATTTGAGGTCTATAGCGAACTGTAGAATCCACAAAAAACAAGCACGATGACGATATCCGTATATTTAAACACAGCCTTAAAACCTTCCATTTTTAAAACGATTTAAACGGCTTCTTATTGTTAGAACATCAAAAAAGGATTTTGACGGGTCGAGATCTAAATACGTGATTATCTTTTGCTACGTAACAGGAGTCTCGCTGAGACGTTTGACAGTGGACTGAAGTGCTGGAGGGCAGTGACTTGAAGGGCCGTCTTAACCGTTGAGGCTCGAACCGGGAAAGATATTGAGCTGAGTAAGTAAACATTCAATGGACTCGAAGATGATGTATTGCGACGGAATTCGTTTCGTTTAAGCGCCTTCGACAGAAGTTCGAGACATGAGAAATACAATTTTGCTTTCTTGCTTTTATAGTTTGCTTGTGTTTGATGTTTTATGAAAAAAAAACGCTTTATCACGAATAGAACTGCAACTTCAACACAACACTTCTTTCGTTGAAGAGAGCACAATTTTGTGACTTCGGGAATTCATCGTTTATTCTCAATTTTTTAGAGATCTCTCACAAAGATGGAGACAACAGAATGTTTTTCTCTTTTCGCCGAAACGAAAAGTGCAGCGGTGAAGACGGCCCTCGAGATGAGAAGTGAGGCTTTTGAGAGGGGGAGTCCCACAAGGGAACGTCATGCGCGAGAACGTGCAGTGCCGCCAACCGTCTGCAAGTAATTGCTCAAAGATGAAGCATTGGAACGCTAGTCTAGATAACTTTCGACTAGTAGTTTTGTAACTTAGAATGAGGATAATTCTTAAATTCCTCTTAAGTTTTATGAAGCACCGAAGAGATGCACATAGGCTCACGAAACAGAACAATTTTCAAACTTCCACAACTTATACTGTTTTCTCCCCCTTTGGATACAACGAGTAAAGGTTTAAAATAGATTTGCCAAAATCGAACATTTCTTTAAAAACTTACTTTCTACTTTAACTCTAACCTTCTTTAATGTGATTTTTACGTAGTCTTGTAGTCCTTTTCGTGATGTTTGTTCTTCTGATCCCGTGGGTTCAGAATGAGGAGTAATTTGTCAAGTGCAGACGGACGTTGGCTGTGTGTGTGGGGGGGGGGGTGCGAATTGGGGAGCGGGAGGGAGGGGTGTCAGCGCCGGGCGCGGCGGGACGGCCTGATCCGCTGGCGGCCACCACCGTGCACGGCGCATGCTCCTCAGACGGACGACGTAGCCTGACGAGAAGACAGCGTCAGGTCGGACGCCCGTAGACTCAACGAGGCCAGACTGAAGGTGGAGCGATGGGGATCCTCGCACTGCAGATACAAGCGGCTGCTCACAGAGCGATGGCAGTCTGGACACAGGCGCTTCTTCTTCTTGTCCTGCAACAACAACAAAACTCACAACGTCTGAGTGTTTGCGTCGTCAACGGCCAGGTGAAACTTTGCGACTGACCGGTTCTCGAACGCGGGACCTCCTGCACTGTCCGCAGGTGTGCTGTGTTCCGCATCACCCGCCTCGACTCCTCAAGCCCCGTACACAACCTCCAACATTTACACGTTATTCCAGATGGCAGTGTGAATTTTCCCCGGGAACTTTAGTTCTAACTTTGGACCTCGGGATTTGATTATCTTACAATTCTGCACCATCCCGGTCTCCCTTCGCAGGGCAATATTTCCCTCAACACCACCAATAAATCGGCTTTGCGGGGTTGGGGACGGATTCAAACAATTCTCACTCTCGAGGATGGGCGTCAGCCATCTGAAGCGTTAAGCAGAAACCTTGGAAAAACTCGATGTCTAGAAGTGCGAGTCGCTCCGTGGGGTCGTGGAACACCCTAAGAGGGATGAGAACGAGAAATCCACTCTCTGCGAACCACAGAGTCTGACTGATGGTGTTTTACACGACCTTCCAAGTTGCCTCTAAAGTGGCGCTCGGCGAATACAACCTAAAAAAAACCCTACTTGAAGCTTAAACCAAATCGTGAACGTGATGTAACACAAATGACGAATTTGTTACTCTTTCATTTAATACACCTGGAAGTCGGACTATGATTAATTTCTGGAAGAAAGTGTGGGGGATAATTGTTTAAAAGAATGTTCTCGGTGGCGAAAGCAATTGTTGTGAACGAAGTGAATAACCGAAGCCGGTCGCTCGCTCCCTCGTCCCAAGTGTCGTCTGTGGAATCGGATCACGAAGGACAAAGGGACTTTGATTCATGGACGTGTCGCGTTGTGAGGACCGTTTCAACGAGATTTATCCTCAATGTATGAAAAGGAAATTCACGAGATCCCAATAAAATATATTTCATTTAAGGTGAATTACTGGTGAATTGGGATAAGATGCTGGATTCATCGAAGGGAAAGCGACACAAGTATTGTTGTTATTGCCTACGTGATAACTTTCGGTCGTCACTTGGAAAAAGGCGAAGATACGAACCCCC
>NNCF01135646.1:33254-47937 GCA_002313205.1 Laupala kohalensis | reverse complement strand
GGGGTATTAGCCTGTGAGGTACGTAACAGCATATTTATTATTCAAAGTGCGTTTTTATCTTTTTAATCTTTTAGTTTCTCAAGTCCTTTTGTACTCTCCTGCTCACTGAAAGGAATGAAGAATGAAAATTAGATAATTGAATATATTTTTCCAGAAATATTTTTAACGGGGAAGTCGGAGATGTGAAGTTATGGGAAGGGGGTTAGAGGAGGCGATGATGGTGTGTTAGAATCGTAAATATTGCGTTACGTAATGTACGGGCGAGATCGAAAGTGAAGTTTTCAACACTTTTAGCACACTTTACTAAATAAGAAATTATAATTTTAGAGTGACACAATGGAAGTTAAATGTTTCACCTCCTCGAGATGCGTGCTCAGCGGACATACAACGATATTCTTGCGTTTAGGTCGAAGTAAAACAACTTTTTTTGTTACGCTAACGTTTCGGTATATTTTGTGTCTTCTTCAGGACTGCCATGTCTAAAGCATTAATCATAATTGAACGAAGTATTTTGCATTTAGGTTAGATATCCTTATGAAACGCGATATATCGTTATTTGTCCAATATGGAGGTTGAGAATATGATCAACGATTAATGTTTAGTACGTTGTCATCTCACTCACCTGCGAGCGTCCGGAGCGCGTGCGCAGCAGTTCGTGTGCGCAGCGCGCGTGGAGGATGTGAGCGCAGGGCAGAGCTTCCAAGGAATCCGCGTCGAGGCCAAAGGGCAGAGCGCACGCCCCGCACTGCAGTTCCAGTTCCTCCTCCGCGCAGCGCGCCAAGCGCTCGTGAAGGGCCTGTTGCTCGATGTCTCCGAGACTCTCGTAGATGCGACCCAGACGCACGCGCACGGTGCGCACCAGCAACTGCGAAACACGACGTGTGGACGACAACAACACGAATAACGCCATTATAAATATTAATTATAGTAATCACTCAAAAGCGACTATGCGCTGTAAAGAAATACAAGTTAATAACAACAGAGAGACAAAGTATTCGTTCCTCACTTCGCTCGACGCAGAAGGAACACAATAGCAACAGCCACGAGAGCAAACGCATTGAACTCATGACAGAGGTTGGCGATAGGTTTGTTTTCAGAAATGTGAACGTCCTGCCAACATAACGCGAGATACCAAGATTATTACTCTAATGGACGATGACGAAGTAAACGCGTCGCCGATATTGAACGCAAATTCTGAACTGACATCACGTCAATTAGACTCTGACAAAAGCAAAGAAAAACGACTCCATGAAGGAAGCAAGAAACGGGGATTTTGATACATCGTTGAATTTCAGAGATATTAAGAAAACAACTTAATATCACAACAAGTTAAGATACAAAAGGTGATATTCATAATAATAAATTTATTGTCAAAAAAAATAAAAAAATTTCGTTCCACACTTTTTGCTCGATGCAGAAGGAAGAACAGAATAGCAACAGCCACAAGAGCAATTAAGTGAATTGAATCGATGGTCGAGGTTGGCGATGGATTTAAGTTTTCAGAAATACGAATGTCCTGCCAACGTAACGCGAGGTTCAAATATCATTCATTACTCTTGTGGTGGACGATGGCGAAGTAAAAGCGTCGGCTGCACTGAGCACAAGCTCTGTTTCAACATCAATGAAGCCAATGAGGCTGATTGACAGTAAATAAATATATAAATAAATAATTTATTGTCAAGAGAGCAGATGTTAAAAAGTGCCCATGACAACGTTGAGGACAATAAAGTAATTTACTGGGAATAATAAACACAATAATCTAACGAATACAGAGTGATAGCGTTTCCCTTCACGATTTTCTCTTCTTGAGTTAAATTTCTCTTAGAAGCAAAGAAACACGACTCTGAAACTATCGGCAACGTCGCCTCTCCGTATCCAACTCTGGTGAAAGAGAAATATCTACACGGCGACACAATAAAACCTCTACCCACCCAACTACCTCTGCGAAGTTATATAAACCGAATAATATACAAATCCAGTGGTGACTCCCCCACGGGATTTACATCTAGTAAGTACGTGTTTGGCAAACAGGGGGCCCCCGAGCTGAGTCTGGCATTACTCCCACTTACTTGTGCAATGCTCCTTCCTTTCTCTTTCGTGACCTCCCTTGGTCACCTCTTGTTCTTTTCGATCCCGACGCCATTAGGGCTAGGGTATCTTTCATATTCCTCATTCCTCTCATTTTTTTCCTACCCCTCATTTTCTGTCCCCCTTTATTCTTTGTCCCCCTTCATGTTATGTGCNTAGCCCCCCCTTCATTTGATGTATGTTGTGAGATATGTTTTGGTATGTTGTAATTGAGGAGGGTTTTTAGTGGGTAGGGTTGAATCATTCGGCGAGTCCCACGCGCGGGGAGTGTCATGTTGGCTCTCCCTAGTGCGTAACTGCATTTTCCCTACCTCTACAAGTTTTAAGAGCTCCAATGACCTTTGATGTCGACATGAGCCTTAAAGCCCCACAAAAAAACAAAAAAAAATCCAGTGGTGACCATACGAAATGTAACCTTAACTGAGACGTCTTGGAAAGCAGGTCAGATCTAGTGATAAGGGATTCCGAGAACAAATCAGTTCTGTTGATAGATGTCTCCGTCTCTTGTCTTTTATGTGCTCCCTTCTCACCTGGTGGTCGAAATGTGAACTATTACTTTTTATTGCACATTTCTTTACCCCATGATCCATGTAAGTGGTGTTTACCAAGTTCCAACGAAACACGCACACTAGAATAGGTGGGTCTAAATAGGGTAACTTTCATTACAACCCTCCGTCGTTTTATTTCATTTGCACTCGGGGGAACTCTGACTGCGAAGTAGAAGCGTCTCCGTTCAATTTGTTTGAGGCAGGAAACTTCTTTCAACTTACTTCACTCCTTTTTTTGTTGCTGCTGGCGCTTTCTGTGGCGAGATGAGGAACTAGGAGAGTTGTGATGAGGTCATGGAAAGAGAGAGAGAGAGATATCGCTCCCCAGACTTCGAGGAAACGTTGTTTCAAACACGGAATGTGTCGCATTGGATACGAAACAAGGAGAAAGACAGAAAGAAAAAGCAGACGTATATTGATTCAAAACTAACATTTAATATTCGGCTGAATAATGTTAATTTATGATTCAGATTGTTCACCCTTTTCACTGTATTTTTTCTCTTTTTCTCTTGTAGTAATATATATACACACTACTATATACATACACTACTATATACACATCATACTATACTAAAGGTCATATTTCTTTGCTTTGAGAAAATTTAATTTATTAACTAATTTTGTTGTCAGTGTAACTGGCTAAATGTTGGTAGAGAACTTGTACTCAATGTAGCCAAGGATTTTACTTCGCCATCGTCCATGAGAGTATTAATATTGGTACCTCGCGTTATGTGGGCAGGACATTTTTATTTCTTTAAACTTAAATCTATCGCCAACCTCTGACACCAATTCGATGCAATTGCTCTTGTGGCTGTTGCTATTCTGTACTTCCTTCTGCATCGAGCAAAGTGTGGAACGAATATCACCTTGTGTTATTAACTTGTTTTTCTTTACAGCAAACAGTCGCTTTTATGACTACTATAAATATGTATTCTGATATAACTTGAATTCTTAGTAGTTCACAATTCGTGTTAGGCATTTGTCATATTCCATAATTTTCGTTTGCAAAGTTACATGACTTGGAGTATACGCGGAGACAAAGACAGTCTTCATCAGAGAAACGAAATCCGTATACTTTATAAAGGATCCGTCGTGGAGTGAAAATGAGAAATAGTGTTATAATTACAATTATTTATGAATTATATCATAAAATAACTTCCTGAGTATCGTTTCCTAATATAATCTTGAAGGATATACGTTTACATGTCTGTAGGTTAATTGATCAAGTGGAAATTAGAATTATACATATAAATACATAGTTCGTACAAATAAATAATTTATCCATAATTTAAAAAAAAATAATTTAACGTAATAAATATTTTTACCCTTGAGAAATAAAGGACGAGGTTCAAAAGCTGATCGATCAAATGAGATTTCGCTCTTCCGCGGTGAGTAGTTTGACAGGATGAACTTATTACCGGAAAGGACAGGAATTTTTCATTGATAAATGGTTAAAAGTGTTAAATTACCCAACGGAAATTCATCTACGTCACAACATTTATTTGAACCTAGAAACGTTCGAATTGGTTCAGAAATCCTTGCTGTGGCTTGAGTTCCCACTGGTGTCATGTCTCGATTAGAACGCGCGCATTCAGGCCTTCGTCTGTCACTGATATCACAATGCGATGCGCATATGATCTTGTTGTCTTTTCGTAGTACAATGTGACGTTCCTGTGTGAATTAATCTCCACAGTTCTACACTTCCCAGCTAAGAAGTCTTGTTTCCTTTCAAAAATACCGAACGAGAAGCTTCTTCAACAAAATACTCACTCTCTCTCTCCTGAGAATCTTAAAGTTGAAGCCTTTTGTATTGTGAATGTGATTTAATGACGATATGGAATTCTTTTTGCAATAACCGGACAATTAATTTTTTCTCCTTTCTTCTACTCTTAAAATTGTTGCTGTGTTTAAAACCCCGTTTCCCACTAGTGAGGTAATCTTGTGTGGTATTGGAGCGAACATTTGGACTGCGAATTTCTGGAAAAAAGTGTTGGTGAAAATTTGATTTGTGTACCTTCATCTAATAAGACCTTCGGGAATGGAAGTCTTTTGGAGGCTCTTCCTTCACTTTCAAGTCATTCGCAAAACGTGTTTTTGGCTTTTTGTCAACACTTGCATATCGATGGTACCAAAATGTATTATAACCCGAGATTTATTTTATAACAATGTCAAACTTCCGTGACCATGTGATTTTTCGAGTAATTTGGAGGCGCGGAGGGGACATGACCCTCCGTTCTCGCCTAGGTACGCTACTGAGACTCGGCGAAGGGACTTGTATAACTCGCAGTGTTGGTTGAGAGGTCTCACCATTTTGAAGACTCGTGTTCACTAGAGAGAGTGGCTCCTCTGGTGGCGAAGGTGGGTAGCCTACTTGCTCTTCACCAAGTCATTCCGGGTTCAATTCCCGGCGGGGCCAGAAAAATTTGTAGCTCTTCACATTAATGTCCCAGTTCATAATAGCCGTGACTACCGATAAGCAAACCCTGCTTCTTCTGTTGACACCTCCTACTACTCTAGGATCAATAACTCCTATTGATCAATAACTTCACGGGGACCGCGTCTGCAGAGGAAAGCTACAGAGGACATCCATCCTCCTTTACCTTTGCGCCGACGGAACTCGCCACCTCCAGTAGTCGCGTGTTGAATTCCAGTGGACGACAGTTGCAGATCTTCTGCTGGAGGCGCAGCGCCTCCAGACACCTCGCGGCGCCGTCCATCGCCTCCATCTGACAGAGACGGTCGCCCATGCCGGCCGCCGACCCCATCGCGCACTCGTATTGACGATACGCCTTCTACAGCAGAACGGGAATCACAACGTTACTTAGAATACACTCCCCTGCGCTCAATGCTTCATGCATAGTGCTTTCACGACCTTTTCGCAACTATACAGGAAGATCCCGAATTTACGGTACAAAAATTAAGGGTCGGTACAAGAAACTGGGAGTCTGCGTGGCTCAGTGGGTGGAGCGCCGATTTGCTGTCTAGATAGCTGGGGTTCGATCCTACTCAGCCTGCTGTAAAATAAGTACCGGGTCTATCCAGGAATGAAACCGGTCGGTGCGTGATGCTCCTCCGGGTGCCGAGACCGAGAAATTGCGGCCTCTTCCCTCCTGTTGTGGGACATTTTGACTTTTGACTTCGATAGGACACTGCACCGATCGTTTCTTTATAGGAATGTACGGGCGCAAGTGACGCAGGAAATAAAGACGTGAAAGGAAAGACAGAAGTGTGTTTATTGAGTTTACAATAACTGTGAGCAGAAACCGTCGACAGTAGTGACACATACAGAAGCTTAGCAGCGACAGTAGATGCCAAAGAGATATTTCACGCGCACGTGCTGCAGCTATGCGGATGTTCGAGCAACGAGATCACGTGTTTCGTGCGTCACTTTTACGTTCCTTCATTCCTTCCTCTATACATGAATAAGTGATCGTTGTACAGTACCAACCCTTAAAAAGTTTGCACCATGAATTTAGGATCAGTTGTGTACGTTTTATACCAAAATTCCAAGTCTATTTGTGACGAGTTGATCTATTAGCGTTACTGTACATATGACAGTACTACATACGAGATATTTGTCTCTCGTCAATAATTTGCTTTTCGGTAAACGATTCATGAAAACTGAATAGGATTCGCGAAATAAAGAGAGAAGGAAAAAATAATCAAATTAGAGTCGTATGGAACACTTCGCCCTTTGCAGAGGAGCATATATGATTAGCGCAGTTTCCTCTGATGGGTATNCAATTTCTATTATTATTATTATTATTGAAGCATCGAACAAACAGCGAACTAATTAATGACCGACTATTATCCCAGGTTGGTGAAATCCATTGATCGCATAGCGTTAATGAAGGCGGGCGGTTGAATGTATCGAGCGCGTTTCTTCTTCTTCCATCTGCGCACAAAAGAGATTTTGCAAAACGAAATATGGACATCGTCCGTGGAAGTCTTGGCGAATCCACGATCAGATACTGTGACACGAGATACATTATCATTTAGAAAAGTAAACAATAAAATCACTTTGTTCATTCTGTCCTTTGACCTCAATCCAAACTGCTCCGAGTGCCGTAATCCAAGAGAGACCTTACGAAGAGATTCAGTTACTTTCATTTAGAACAAACACAACTTCTTCTATAAATAAACCTTCGTATTTTTATTTTTGTTATTTTAGGAATTGCGATTAATAAGAAGCCGTTATTTTTCCATCGAGTGCTATAAATAGTCGCTTTACAAAATTCTAAAACGAGTTCACTTCAATGAGTTGATTTCCTGTGTATTCGACTTTTCATTCAAGTTGTACCGAACCTCTGATCTAATGAAGTAAATTGAGTTTTAATTACTTGTATATTTCCTTGTTGGGATGAATGAATTAAATTGCCCAAATTCTGGACTTGAAACTAGTTAAGTGGATATTGATAACTTTTTTTCCATTATTTATTACACGATTTCTCATTGTTGTTGTTTGAAGGGATTTACGTAGGATTTATGTAGGTGTTATACTTGGTGAGTTTGTATATCATTGGAGGTCTTTGTCTACATCTGTCTACATTGTACGGAAAATGTTTCCAACTTCGATTTATATGCTATAAGCATTTTCGCAAAAGATAACTTTCTGTACTGTTACATTGTTAGAAATCTTTTGTTTATTTATGTATCCATATGTATTCACTTTTTTCTTCTTCTTTGTTAATTCCGCGAAGAGACAAAATCCCACGTGACGAGTGTGTCTGTCTGTCTCTGTGTCGATGTAGAGAGAGCACATCACCTTTTAGAAAGAGAAGAAAACGTCTGACTGAGTTTGTGTTGCCAACTTAAGGAATCTTGTAGACTTTCAGTTTCCTTTTATGATGCGTTTCCTGAATATGGATGGCAACATGTATCAATAGATGACGATTCAAGGAAGATACTTCGCGCAAATTCAAAAGTGACAGATGGGAACTCTGGGAGGAATAAGAACATATTTATTTTTGTTCGTGAGTTATCAATAAATTATGAATATGCAGTGTAGCACCGTTGTGTGTTCTCACATCTACGCCGAAATTACTGGGGTACATTAAATTTCAATGAGAAAGGAAATGGGATGATACAAGCAAAGTAGAAGTTTGATCGGGATGTTATTTGACATTGGCATATAATATAAAAGTAAATTCTTGCATTTAGGCTTCATATTTATTAGCCAGGCTATATATTGTGAGTTTTGAATAAGTTACGGATTAATTATGAAATTTAAAAGAAAGAGCATAGAAGTTTAAAAGGAAAAGTTCGTTGGAGGTCGGCGAAGGACCGTGGGCGCGGTACGAGGCCGGTGACCCATGCGTCGGCGTTTCTTTCACGTCGAATAAAAATTTATGATGGTTTAGAAATCGCAGGCTGGCGAGGGGATGAGGGAAAAGAAATACCCTCCGTAACAAACCACAGATGTGCAGAAACTAGCAACATGTACGAACTTGCTAGAAAAATCGTTAAAAGCCACAGCGTCGTTGAGAACGTTCCAGAAATCAGTTGAAGATTTTTTAAAAGGTTCCAATGAGAGTCAGGGCGTGAGAGGGGGAAATCATTTCGGCATTGGGGGCTGTCAGTCACGTGACATTCAAAATTTTGAAGATTTTCGGGAGAAAGAAGGGATAGAGCCCATTTAAGGCAGAACACTCATACCAGATTTCGCTCTCAGACCAGATTTTACTCAGACGTAAAGAATTATTTGCTCAGATGTGTGTAGCTCAGACGTAAAGATTTTTCGGCAGCTCAGACGTAAAGATTTTCGTCAGCTCAGATGTGTTTAGCTCAGACGGATAGAATTTTTGCTCAGATGTGTTTATCTCAGCCGAATAGAATTTTTATTCACAGAGACTTTTTTTTGGCAGCGCTGAGACGTTGCTCAGATCGCGCTAATTTGTCGCAGATCACATGTTTCTCCGTCGCAGCGATTAGATGCTGACGCGAATCATATAGAATTTTTGTTGGCAGTGCTCAGATCGATTTTTTTTATCGGAGTTGAGATACAAGTTTCGTCAGCATTGAGATAAGTTTGTCGGAACGCTTTGCGGGTGAGAACTAGACATTGCGATAAAACGCGGAAGCTGGTTGGCGCTGCTCGCAAATAATCCACGGGGGAGCCGTGCTGACATCCGTGAGGGACCCTCCTCCTCTGCATTCCAACAGTCAGGCATCTTGTACAGGTATTCTGCGATCGTTGGCGAATGTGAAAGCCATCATCGCAGTGCGCTTGCGAGTCAGTATGTGTTTGATAGTGGCTACCAGTATGAGCGAGAACATTAAACTGAATGAGTGCTTTGATTAAACTCAGTCGCTCGGAGAGGTAGGCCAATAGAATCAGTGAAATATTGGGACTCAGAAGAAGTTCAATTAAACAGTAAATATTAGCGTTAATTAGGAGTAGAATCAGTGCGTAACTTTGTTGCAAGAAATAAATGTGTAATTGTAGTGTTAAAAATTGAATAGAATTAAAAACAGTGAAGGTTTATTTGATGATGATGATAAATGATGACAATCTTAACAGTTAGTAAATGTAAAATGATAAAGCCAGTGATTATTATTTGTGTTTTTTTGGTGGGAATGGGGCCCCTCTGGTCGATATATGATTAATGTTTATTTGTGTCTTTTGGGGGAATTTCTGTTTGTGTAGTGATAATGTCATTTTTGCTTTAAAGTGACTGTGAAATGACAAAGATTTGTATTTGTGTCTTTTGGGGGAAAGTTATTTAATCAAGGGATATTTTAGCAATTAAAATAGCTTTATTGATGGATTTATTTGTCTTGCGTTTTCCTTAAGTGGAACCATTGCATGGTTCTTTTCCTTCGGATAGAAATCGTACCCCTTTTAAATATTGTGGAACCCTGTGGAGAGCTAGCCGAGGCATTTACCTTTTAAATTCATTATTTTCATTATTATTAATATTTCAACCCCGTTCTGCCACAATATTTAGGCTATATGTTCATTGCATACTGAACTAAATGCATTATAATTGCACTATTTACTTTTTTTTATTTCGTTATTTGAGGATTCGTAGTCCATGTGCTGTAAATTATATCAATTAGACCGATGTAATTGTTGTAAATTATATCAATTAGACCGATGTAATTGTTGTAAATTATATTAATTAGACCGATGTTGCGACAGCGATCTTCGTCAGGGCTTAGAACAAAATGTCTCTCCATCTTCATCTGACCACATGCAACAACAACAATAAAAGTTTTCTTCTGTCGTGCATACGTCACAGCAAAGTGGGGGTTCGTGGATTCTTTGTTTCAGCGTAAAATACGTAGAGAGTGTCTTTCGACGCACAGGAATATGATTAGGTTTTCTATGTTTGTGAAAATGTAAAACTATCAGCCATAATTTAGATGTGAAAATAACTTTATCATCAAGTTCACCTTTGTCTCGAATAAAGCCAGGAATTTTCGCGTGTCGAATAAACGACGAATACCGTCTTAGAATCGGAACCTTTTACAAACCTTTTTACAGAATTACAGAAACAGAATTACAACAGGTTTCTTACACCAGTCGTTTGCGAGATGAGGTATCGAGGAAAAACTCTTACGAGAGCAAACAAGCTCAACAGAAATTTCCCTCCAATTTCGACTACAACCCTAAAGTACGGACGTTGTGCCACGGAAGATCCTGCAGGCGAACAGGGAGTCCTCAGCATCTAATGATCCCATCTGAGAAAGTAGAGAACATTCTATATTCAGCAGAAAAAGCTGCTTCTGTTTGAAACCGCGTATCAGTGTGAAAGAAACTTGAAACCGATAATTATTTTAAGACGATTTTATTTAGAAGTACCATCGCAGCGAAGGTATTTTATTTGTCAACGTTGTCATAAATCGAGTGAGACAAACTCTATATTTCTTACAGATGAACTTATTTTACAAGTAAAATTTTACATTTGAATGAGTAAATTAAAAATTTAATACATTATAAGTAAGTAAATTAACTAATACTTCTTCTGTTGATTCGCACTAGCACATGATTTTGCTTTATGCTCGTTTCGATGAGAGCTCGAACGTCATCTGTACCAATAAAGTGAATTCTGTGTAGAGTCTGTTCCCTGGAAATTGAAAAACTAGAGTTATTTGAAAGGACATTTCTTATGGGTTATTTCAATTAAAATGCAAATGATGGTTAATATTGATGATCGCAAAGTCAAAAGCAATTAAAATTGGTCGCGAATCAGTACGTATGAATCTTCTCATATTCCTGTTGACTATGCGGGTTACTAATGTGTCCCCCAGAGTTCGATTGCTTTACGTGAGACGGAAGAGCACATTTTGAATGCATTGAACATAAATTATGTACAGGCTTTGAAGAACATAAATTAAATGTGAAAGCCAACGAATTCAGTTGTTGCGCTTAGTTTATTAAGCTTTCTGACTAAAGTGTACATGGATTGTAAAATAACTCGAATTACGTACAAAATACTGAAATCGGTTTTTGTGGGTTTTTGTTGGTTTTCTTCGTGGCATTTAACTTTGGAAATTACGAAAATTGAAAATATCTCGAAATATTCGAAGAAAAATACAAAAAAATAAAATAAAAGATATTAGTACGCAAGTTAGAAAAGTAGTTCTCCAGTTCGTAGTGTAATATTAGAGAAGTAAAGGAAGTGATTTTAAAGTTGTGACCGTTTTAAGAAACGTGACGAAAACTGATAATACGGAATGTGTGTACTTTAATGCGAATTTATTTCTGCGATGATCACGATGTTCACAACTTTTCACGATAAAAATTATTAATATTATTGATAATATTTTTACTATTGATATTATTATTAATATTTTTATGAATATTAATATTACTACAAGTAATATTATTTATACTACTCTAAGCATAGCATATTAGGTGTGAATAAAAGAGTAAACTGCATAGAAAACTAATATTGTTTTAAGAATGTAGCGTTAGAGTATAGACCGTGTTCAGTAATAAGAACAAATCATTCCATTTTTTAGAGCGATCTGTGGTCGGTACACGGAGCAACAAGGGAAGGGGTAATTTATCTCTGATCACTTTGAAACTAAACGTTCACGATGTTAGTTTGTTCTCCTGGCAAATATTGTTCGCGTGTTGTGAATGCCAGAGGTGGTTAATTCCGCCGCCAGGATTGATTACATCACACATGACGTGACAACTCCGTCATCGAACCATTGGTTCATCCGCATCCCGTTTGTAATGCGATATTCCGAGCTCTCTCTCTCATAATAATAAACATCATCTCATGTTTGTTGTTGTTCGCCAGCCAGCCAGCCAGCCAGCGCGGTACGCGAACGCTCTCTCGCATGTTGCGCGGCATAAAAACCTAATGTTTTATGACACTTGTATTCGTATTCACATACGTCTACATCTCCTTCAAGGTTTCTTTCCTCTCAACATATTTTCCGCGCCCTTTTTTCCTGATTTATTTCACATTCTCTCTCTCTCTCTCTCTCTCTGTGATCTCAGTCGTCAACTCATTCAAATAATAATAATAATAATAATAATAATAATAATGAAAACAGTTTGTGAGTTTTTATCACAAAATCAATATAAACTGTTCGTCCATAAAAGTTGGAAAATCTTGCATTATTTATTTAATTATTTTATATAATGAATGTTAATTGTAGTAGAATCTTTCACAAATATTGCAACATTAACAGAGATCTCAATTAATAATGCTTACCGCAGAAACGTTATTGAATAACCCGATAGGTATCGTTCGTGACAATCGCGATGTAAATTATTAAACATTTGTTCCAATATTATCAGACCGTAATCGGAAACGTGAAAAATGTATTTTAAATGTCAGCAATTGTGTGTAAATTCCTGGACTCTGTGTTTGTGTTTGTCATACGTTGCCGAACACACAAATCAGTCAGAGACCCCGTCACGGAGAAAATAACATCCAACGATACGCGATACACACAATACGTAGTTCTCATTCTTTTGTTATCAGAGTACGTCACGTGACATCTTCACAACAAATCGTGTTGTAGCGCGGAATCCTCAACTGACTAACACGTGTTGCGAAAATTTAGAAAGAAAGAGCAATTTCTAAATTATTTTAGACAGGAGCAAATGTTGAGGGAAATCGAGGTTTTGTAAGAGTTGCACGATGTGTTTATTCCATCTTCATTGATTGAGTCAAGTCTCCTGACATTACGCTTTAAGACGGAGCAAAACTACAAAATTCGCGTTCACAAGAACCCCTCTTAACCGGCCTCGGATTGACCGGTCTGTTTTCTCTTCTCTCTACTTTCAGCGTATAATAAACAGCTGGCGGTTAGTGACGCAAGCAATTCGTACAATGACGTCGTTTGAAATACGGAGAAGCAAAATATGTTCAAGTAATGTAAAAGAAATTTTGTACAATATGTGACTGGAAGAGTATTGATTGTTTGCTGATAAATTCCAGGAAAAAGCAAAACGGGGGGGAAACGAGACATTGCAACGATGTGCGACGATGTGTTTCGTGTTGTGTGGTGGACAAAATAGGAGACAGTCCCTTCAGTTTGCTTCCTTTAGAGTCTATTTCTCTCTATGAATCAATTTCTTTTCTTCTTTTCGTGTTCGTTTATGTGTGTATGTACATTCAGAGTACAATAAAATGAGTTGCTGCGACGTCTCCTCATTTGCTTCTTTATTTTGGTGATAATTTGATCAAATTGTGGTCTCTCTTTCGTTTTTTTCTAAACCCTCAAAACGGGTAACCGGCCGCAGGGTCTCTGTTCAGACCGAACGGATGAAGCAAAGGCATCTTCTGCGGGAAGAAAGTTAATCGAACGAGAGCTACTCACTGTCTTTTTTTTTTGTCTCTCCAAACTCTATTGACCAACATACAAATCACATTTGGATATTAGGATAAAATCCGAGGCTTAACGTAGTACTAGAATTAAATAACAACAATATCTGAAATCGGCAAAAGAATAAAGAGAGTAACAAAATGTACTTATTGCAATTTCAACTTGAAAATAAAATAATTGCCATTATAATTGTGTAGCATTAACATTGCGTCTTAATGATCAACTTCTAAATCACGAAATTAATGGAAGTCTACTTTGATTTGTAGTTAATTTTCCTTTGTAGTATTTTTTACATGACTTTTGTCTAGAGAGAGAGAGAGAGAGAGAGAGAGAGAGAGAGAGAGAAGATATTGAAGACTTTCTTCTTCGAGGGGAGGCGATGAGACGAGATGCGTAAATCACGATTGTTTGTTTGTTTGTTTGTTTGTTTAATGCGCTCCTCTTTTGTGCTTCATTTCAAACGAGTCGAGGGAAATTCTCGAATATATTATTTTCTACTCTACTCTACATATTTTATATTAACTGGGGAATAGAAACTAAATCATTCTTCTTCTTCTTCTTCATTATTCTTCTTTATATTATTGTGGTTTAAAGCAATTAGAATAAAAAAAACCCAACAGAAATACGTGTTGTGTACTCACGTTAATATCCGACTTCTTCCGGTAGATGTCGCCCATGATGCGGATGCTTCGTGCGTAAGCTGCCTGGTCACCAGACACTATGGAGAGACGCGTAGCTTCCTATCAACAACAAAGAGGAGAATGAGACGCTGTTTGGGAGGACGAGGTTCGAATCTCGGTGAGGTCATCTGTCGGCCCACGAATTATAGGATTTTGCATCGATCTTTTTCGTTAAACGCGAGGAGGCGCAACTGTTGTGTCGTAAACCTCTGCTGTGAGAATTGATTGTATTTGATTGTATCTGGTTAGAAGGAAAATTGAAAATTGTGTTCGGAATTACCCCGCCAAACATTAGAATACGAAAACATTTTATTACCGATTATTAAAAATACTTTTTAAAATAAATAAATACACTCTAAAAAAAATTTCCACCTTGAAATAATGTAAATATGTTTATGGCGATCAAATAAATAGATAACGACCCATTATGTTTATTCGCTGAGGCGGATGGAAAGCGGGATGAAGAAAAGCCCGTTGTCACCTGTTGTGAAGTGAGTACGCGCTGTCTCTTATACACATCTAGATGTGTATAAGAGACAGCATTAACAGACATCTCTATGGATTTTAACGTAA
>NNCF01135646.1:20323-33187 GCA_002313205.1 Laupala kohalensis | reverse complement strand
GATGGTCCCTCGCTTGCTTCCGGAAAGTAAATTAGTTTATTGTCATCCACGTGGTCATACGCAGTTTGTACTGTTTTTGACAATAAATTTATTTGTTTAAGTTTCGCAATTGACCACCCTCGTACATTCAAAATGGCGTTTTAATAATAATTCTATTAACGGTATAATGCGTTGGTAAGTGAATAAATAAGTAGCAATAATATTCAAAATAGCTTTCGGACGTTTATTTCTCTCTTCGACAACTCTACAGTGTACAGTGTGTACAGAGGGTAGACTGTAGACACTTATGACTTGTTTCTCTAATATAGTCGATATAGTCTCGAAATAACTTGAATTTTATCTTTTATTGATATAATTTTAAAACTCATTTCCGATACAACATCTTTCTGTCGCATTTTTCGAATACAGTTTCGCCTTTCTTCACTCTCAGAACATGTGATGCTTTGCTCACGCCTCAAAACACCGCAGCCGGCGTCTCCCTTCACTCCTTGAACTCCTTCGTCTCCATCAGCGATTACAACAACAACAACAACACACACACCAAGAAAAGGAGCCTGACTAGTATTCAATATACATCTTATATACTGTGTATTAGTGTCGCAATTCTCCCCTTTATTGACGATTAGTGGTAGTAAGTTTCCGTTTGACGTACCGTGCAGTAGTCGTGTGCGTCTCCCAGTTCTCCCTGTTTGCGCAGCGCCGACGCCATCTGAAGCAGAGCGGCTCTGTGGTGACGCGAATTGAGGTCTCCCAGCTGCAGAGAGCGCGACAGGTCGTAGGCCTTGGCGGCGTAGCGCGCGCTCTTGTCCGCGTCCTGCAGTCGTCCGAACAGCTCGCTCAGCCCCACGTACACCTAGACACAGACATTATTTTTTTAAAAATATATATATATATATTAATGTCTTTTGGCGAAGATCAGGTCACGAGGGAATTCGAGAGGAGGGGTTGGGATGGTACCACGTTCGGTCGAGAGCAGAGGAATGAAACCCCTCCTCGCGAAGACGCTACCACTACACCACAGTCACATGTATGAAATATTGAATGATATATTTATGAATATATAATCAGATATGTGTCCAGTTTACAGTAGCACCTTTCTTAACCGGTCTGATCAAGATCCTGACCGGTTTAGTCAGTTGATCCGAGAATAAACCGATTTTCGTCAAAAAGAAGATCCTACAATTTCATCGGGCTATCATCACGAATAAACAAAGCGAATGAGATGACGTCATTGCGACTCATTTTATTGAACTGTTTGTACATAAACGAACACGAAAGAATTGATTCATAGAAGAACAGACCAGGAAGGAAGTAGTTTTATTACGTCAAACAACACTGGGTCCAAACCTCTCCATCTCAGATTTTGATAAAATTTTGAAAGGAGGTAGCCATCATATGGAGTAAGAAAAGTACTAAGTATTATTGTAACATTTCTACCCGTTTGGGATTTACAACAATGTAAAATTTAAAGAAAACGCTTCAAAACTTTTGAATGGCTCTGGAAGCGCTTGTCTCATAATTGGTAGAGGTGTCATTTTACAGCTTTTAAAAAAATCATCTTTATAATGAATGATGCGCTATAGAACATAGGCCAAGGAGAAAAAACAATTAACGTATTATTTTTGTTTTTGTTCCCCAGAATGCGCCCCCTTTTTGAAAATTTTCAAATCAGTACTAGAAAAAGTTTATATCCAAGTTAATCATCTGGGAAAATACAAATGTGGGATGAAAGTGGGTTCAGCGCTAAAAAATAATATAATTTAGGTTTCTTGTCTAGTCTTGCGAGTTTTGAAAAATTAAAAAAAACAATCTTTTTAGCTTTCTTGAATTGATTTATAATGTCCCCCTTTACTTCACGATTCAGGGTGAACAAATAACGTTTTAAATATAACAAACGCGCCGTGAAGTAAAGAAGACCCCGAAGTAAAAAAGTTCTCAAAGTTATGCAGGAGAAAAATGGAATTTAGCAAAATAATTATATAATTACCTAAATTCAAATGAATGATTTCACGCGATATCTTACAAAATTATTCGATTGTGCCACAAACAAAGAAACGTGTGAGTGAATCACTCGTGCATTGTTGACTAAAAGTTTCCTCTTCTCTTCTCTTCTCTTCTCTTCGACTCTGTGCGAAACAAAGACGAAGCGCTATCTACGTTTGCAATGGGGAAGAAACCCAGATGGAAAAATAAACTGTATATTTGCAACTGTATCAACGTACGGAGAATTAATCGACATTGGCTTTCCTAATTAGAACAGAGTGACAACCGTCGCATTTATTCATAAATAAAACATTCACATCATCGCCCTCGTTTTCTGTTTTAAACAAGTCTCATTTGTTTCACGGCGTTTCACATTTTCCCATTGTTAGGAGAAATCCCATGAGCACAGAAGTGACCAGACGGAGTCTCTTGTAAAATATTTGATCGAGTAACAGTTCCAGGAAGTTTCTCGTATTTATTCTTGTTAGTTTTCTAATTATATTATTTTATATTAACATATTCCCATATTACTTGGACAACTACAAACCAAGCGGAACATCTAAGAGTTTTAGTGACGAGTCGCACTGGAAAGAAAAGGTATATATGAATAGAAAAGCTGATTTTTAAATACAACGAAAACACCACAAATATAGACACAGATGGAATTAAGAATCGAATCTCGAGAAGTTGGCATTTTTAAAATAATTTTATTACTTAATTTGTATCTAGTTTATTATTCTCTTTGTTTCAATATGTGTGAGAAATTGTATGATAAGAGGCGACACTGAAGTTTAAAATGTGGGCATCAAAATGACCTTGAAATGGAAAAATGAGGTTAAGGTTTTTAAGCGTGGAAACGTAACAAATAAATATACGAAATACGCTGCCACCAGCGAAGTTTTCTACGAGGAATCGTTTCTACTTAGTGGCGACGCTTCAAACCATCTGGTAAAAGAAGGAAACATTTCTTATTAAGCTATTATTAATAAATGAAATTACATTTATCGCCTAGACATTCGTCACAATAACAAATGTGTGTAACAGGCAATGGAAGTTGTTCGCGAAGTTTAGAAACGGCTGAAGCGCTTCTTTGAACACAACTTTGAAGAAGCGCAGATCGAAAGTGGATCTGATTTTTCTGTACTAAAACATGTGGACTAACAGTATTCTGTCGAGATATACGACTGCACACTGGAAGGCGTAGAAAATAAAAAATCGAGCAATTTGCCAATTTTTGGCGTGTGCTTTCCCTTCTCATCTAGGACAATCGTGAGGACAATAAACCCTTTCCACTATACAGGCTTTTTACAAATCGTTGTTGTTGTTGTTGTTGTTGTTGTAAAAGGTTTCGCTGTATCGCGCGCCAACGTCCTTCTCCTCCGATACTGAATCTCGTGAATAAATCAAAATACGAATATCTGTTATCGTTAATAATTAATATAATTAACACATTTGCGACACATTAATTGTTTCAAGTTATATTTATTTATTTTTACCATTAAAATATCGAAACAATTTTTTTATTATATCATTTAAAGTAACTCGCATTTTACTGCACTGCAATAAGGGAGGTAAGCGAAAGGAGACGCATTTAAAAAAATACTTTGCTTCAATATATATTGACACCCTTCTAAATAATACGTGTTTTTTATCTTTAGTCTTCAGATTATTTTTTCTTCAGCTTGAAGTTATTAATATTGAGAATATTTAGTTTATTACATAATACTGAAACAAGAACTAAACAATATTTCAAATAGTATTTGGTTGTATTGTCAATAGTTGAATAAAACGTAAACAAAATTTTAGATCTAACATTTACTAGAACTTTTGAACTACGATAACGCAGTTAGCTGACTTTACTTAGTTTTACTATTTTACTTTACTGGATCAACTTCTTTCTTTTTTTAAACAACATTAATTGTTAGAATTTGCTTTTTTCCCTTGAATGTTTAAAACATCCAGAAGTCAAAGGTGATTTGGAGCTTTGCCAAAACAAAAAAGGTTCTGTTTTTTAATAATTTGTTTCGATGACCAGTGTATGTAACTTTGCCTAAAATGATTCAATATGGCAACCCAATACAACTTATTATTATAATTGGCCCGGGTTTTTCTCCGTTTTTCCTTCGGGTAGAGGCAGATTTCTTATACAGGTTCTCTAGGCTTTGTCTAGGGGCGTGTTTATTGTAACAATAAATCGTGAATTTAGTGTTTTATTTTCAACTCTTGTGATTTTTAAACACTATACTCAGAATAATCTATAGTTGATAATAACTTGTACATGTAAATTTACAAACATATTTGCGTTAAATTACAAACATATTGACATTATATATGTATTATAACTCGCAGCTAACTTTTTATCTTATCTAGGAACTTTTGCTGAAATTTTTGAATCCGCCTCTGCCTTAGGGGCCCTTGATCGGAATTGATGGGATGGTCCCTTGCTTGCTTCCGGAGAGTAAATTAGTTTATTGTCCTCCGGGTGGTCACACGACGCAGTTTGTACTGTTTTTTGACAATAAATTTCTTGAAATTTATTGATTGATTGCATTTCATACATTTCGTTCTCAGGTTAAGAAATTGTGGCGGAATTAACACAGATTCCTACAGAACGGGTTTAAGGGCAGGTCTCTGCGCTCGCTCTCAAGTATTTTCCATTTTTTAAATAACATTTACATAACGTGACGGTGGGTCTTTGTTCGTGTGCAGAGCGACTGAGTTGCATGATGTAAGTCGTAAAAAAAAGATAAAGAGCTCCGCGTATAAAAATTAACTCTTCCATTGAGGATTTTGCCTTGAAGCAGAGCATCGTTTCTTCCCAAGTCGATTTTATGGAAGGAATGAAACCTAACGACGTCGTTGGGGGTTCTTACTGCTTCTGCTGCTCTCGTGTTGTTATGATTTTGTAACGACGGAAGTCAATGAATGGGAGCAGCTTTTAAACATTCTGGAAGACGGTGATATGCGTGATGGAAAATGCTTTTAGCGATTCCTGTTTTTAATATTTCTACTTTCTCGTATACGTATTACATAGAAGTTTTGTAATCGTGAAAGAATTCGAAAGCGAGATTTCGACGGAAATATCCGTTTTGATGATCCTTCATTATGAAAAACTGGTTTTTGGCATAACGTCCATCCGTCCGTCCGTCTGCGCGCAGTGATTCTGAGTATATGGATGAATGTATTTAATTCATTTCGTATTTACGGTAGAATTTACTTGTCGTCGATGCACGTGCTCTGTTTTTTTAAACTTTAAAATAAACGGTATTTCACGTGTAGTAGCACAATCCTACATATACAGAGTAATGCGTATGACCAACTCCGTAAATAACACAAGAGTTACATGAAACCGAAAAATACGTCGTATGCTGATGATGTCTTGAATGTTTGACGATCGTCATAGAGACCAGTACAAGATTCAAAAATATTTATTTTAGGGGCATATGCTTGTTTTGCCTTACCATAAGTGCGGCATTAATAAAATAACAGAGTATGTCTCTGAAAAAAGTAGATTTTACACAAAGTGGTGGGGGAGACAGTAATGAACGAAATGTTAATATTCATTGGAAAACTACGAATGAAATGCTGTCAGCGGCTGGTGATGAACCAGATACTCCTAGTGGTTCTTCGCTGAAGGAAAAATCACCTATGCGAGATGCTTCATCGGTAGTGCAGCAGATGCGCGAAACGTTGGAACAACTGCAAGTGTCTCTGCGGTCATCTCGAGAGGATGAAACTATGCTACTGAAGTCGCACGCGTACACGCGACGTCGGTTTATGTTACTCTCAATGACACTGGAGCGTGCCACCTCGTGCAACCACTCTCTTACAGAAACTCTGATGTCGACACATGACGACAACAGGTCGTATGAACGTCTCAAACAGTTCTTGATTAATCGGTTCACCAACCCGCAAACTACAATCAATGATATCCTATCTGCTGAGACCATCGGTGACCGCACAAAGTCAGAATTTCTTCACCACCTCAAGAATCTCGCCGGAACCGAACCGCAAGATAACTCGTCTTTGGCAGAAATATGGCTAAAAGCCCTACCAGCTACAATTCGAGATATCTTGACACCGGGATACGCAAAATACAGCCTGTCAGAACAAGCGGAATTCGCCGACAAAATTAATGCAATACTCCCCACTTCTAATACCGTGGAAGCTATTCATGTTACACCGGACAAAACTGTTGAAATCGCTGATACAACGAGCACTCTTGACGCAGTAATCACTACAGAAACCGTCGCAGCTGCTCATGTAAAAATACTCCTGTTCTTTCCGACGCAACAAATAACACAACAGCGACCGCAGATCCACTAATACAATATATTCTTCAAACCTTGGACACCCTTACCAAGCAAGTGGCTGAATTACAGACGACATTATTTCAACATAATGTACAGTACGTGCAATGTAAATCCAGCCCACGATCCGAAACGCGATCGAACATTTGCTGGTATCACACCACATTTGGTAACCACGCAAAACGCTGTTTAACTCCTTGTCGTTTCCAAAGTCAACACGCGACAGCTGCCAGCATCACTAGCAAAATTCAGCGAAATGTTCATCCATGCGCGGTGAAGTCTAACAAAATGTGCTGGTATCACTCTAAATTCGGCAAGCAAGCTCGACATTGCAGCACTCCGTGTGAATTCAAGACTGTAAATAATCCTATTCTCAAGGCCCATTGCAAAACTTCAAATGTCTCACGTCAACAAACACACGCTGCCGATCAGACACGAATACCAACCGCTTCTTCATCAGAAACAAGCGAAGTACTGGAGCCGTCTATATCACATTCTCCGGAACCAAACTTGAAATCGATCTTAAAGAAACCAACCGACCCAACCGACAAAGCTACGTGCGGATCGATAGAAGTGCATCCCATAAAACTAAAATCGAAACCATCGAAAACGATATCGAAAATACTCGATAAAGGACACGCGAATGTGGACCGAAGGTCATCGATTTCAAAACAACTCGAGACCACGCACTCGAAACAGACAAAACGTAAAGCTGTTCCTACCGTCAAACCACGCAAAGAGAACACAGCTCAAACAAATAAAATGTATCCCACTGAAGTAATTTCCCCAGGAATCTCCAGGACCAACGGAAAGTCAAAACAAGAAGATCACTTCTTCAAGGAATTTGCTTCACTCTTTCGCAAACGGATACAAACAAATAATAAGCCTACATTTTTCTGCTTGTACAGCACAATATGATTATCACAAAAAAAACCCAACGCAAACGCAACTGCTCAGGCCGAACGCAGGAACGATAATAAAAGTCCTATTGCNGAACGATAATAAAAATCCTATTGTCAACCTGACGAAAGGAGAAGATGACAACATTATCGGAAACGTTCACGGTCAATATTTTACGATGTATACAATAACTAATTATGTTTTCCTTTTTCTTCTGCTAGATGAAACTGTTAGACCTACCCACCAGAACTACCAGAATTCAGCATTAGACACTGGTTAACAGGTCAAACTTCTGTATCTAATTATATTGTATATGTCACTGCGCAGCTCGCGCGTAACCTCCAAAAATCATATTCAATATCCAAACATGGAAAATATTTTATACCCCAAGGCAACTATGAATGTACTAACGAAGGAATGAGCTACTCCAAGTAATGAGACATCATACAGTTGATTGATATAAAATCACACTGGCTGACTATCATGGTGGATGGTGAAATTTCGAGTTGTTGCAAACATACAAACCTCATGCTATATTTCAATCAATTTCAAATGGAAATTTTTTTTCATACCTCAGAAAATATGGCTGTACTAACGGAGAAACGAACTAAACCATGAACTGAAAAATCATACAGTTTATCTGAATGACTATCACAAGTGGAATGGCGAATTTTGAGTTATAACAAACATAACCAATGAGATGAAACATGTTATCCAACGTCATAACCTCTCCAACAACCTTGTGCGGCAGCCCACACATAAACATAAAACTAATACGTACAATGTTTCTTTCCCAACTACCGCAACGATGACTGACGAGATGAACCTAGAGATGGCCCACATCCTGCAAGGAGCCGCCATCTCCCAATCCTGCAACTGGACCCAGTTCTTCCTCACATCCTGCAAGGAGCCACCTCCTACCCTGGTCCAGCCCAGCACTTCTTCACAACCAACATCTTGCCAGCATCTCCATCTCCTGCTCATCCTGCCAGCATCTCCATCTCCTACTCATACTGCACCCACCCTGGACCTGGTCCAGCCCATCACACAAGAAGTCATCTCCCATCAACATCCAAGTACCAACCATACGGTAATAAGAGGAACACCTCCTCAGAAAGGCGACGCTCGGGTACTTTTTCCTTGAAATTTTGATAGATCCGAAACAGGGATCAACGGGTTTTATATAGAAAAAAACCCCAAGGTTTTTTTCCCGAGCGCCCGAAGTGATATGTAGGAGCACAATCCTACATATACAGAGTAATGCGTATGACCAACTCCGTAAATAACACAAGAGTTACATGAAGCCGAAAACTACGACGATGCGCCATGTTGTTTATACTGGTCTCTATGACGATCGTCAAACATTCAAGACATCATCAGCATACGACGCCAAAGAATCCTAACATTGTAAATAGTGGAAGACTCCTTGATACACACGCGTGCCGCGTGCAACGAAGACGCCCCTCGTTTATCTCTAAATAGACGTGCCTCGCTCTAGTATTACGTCGTCACGCTCGTCGCTTGTGTTTGTTTAGCTTAAAGCTAAATGCAACGAAGATTTCATTCTGCTGAAAAATCTCGAGGAGTTCACATCGCGAATCCGATAACCTCTCACGAGAAGCTCAGCTCATCAGAAATAATTTCTATCTTCGAAACCTGTGACTGAAATATTCTCCGATCTCAGAAATTCTTTTAAGTTGAAACTGATGACAGAACGATTTCACACATCAAATGCTGAAGAAATTCTATCTTCGAAACCTGTGACAGAACGATTTCACACATCAAGTGCTGAAGAAATTCTATCTTCGAAATTTATGATTGAAAATATTTCAAGTATCGTCACCAAGCGTCATCTCGCGGCCAGCCCTGGGACCCGCTCAGAGACACGAAGCTAACTTCAACCGGAGGCGCCACCACGCACCCGAACATTGCACTTCGTCGACTAGTTACAACCTGACACCACCAGCGGTGCCATCTAACGACGAAGAAGGAAACTCCTTACATTCGACCACCGATTAACCTGAACCCAATCGTGAGTTACACAAACGAGGCGCAAATTCACATTGAACTTTCAATGCCTGCCGTTCGTCGTCTCGTGCTGTCCTTTTTTTACATCACGACGACTTTATTTACATAATAAACCTTGTTATTCGAACCTCTGAGTATTTATTTTGGAGAGGAAGAGATTTTATTGTGAAGCAATAAAAAATCTTCCGCGACACACGTCAAGTACTCTTTTGAATGTTTCTCAAAACTGGCTGCAACGATTTTGCTTGAATTTTCTGTACGTGAGGTACAATTAGTATGTATTACATCCGCCTTAGCGGTATTTCGCTTGAAAGTTTGGTTTACACGCAGTAAAATAATTTCTATCTGCTACACCTACATATTGGTTTATAGTTTCAAGACATTTGAATAATATTTAGCAGAGTAAATGGACAAAGGAGATGTACAATACACTTTTCATAAATTGAAACGAAAGATATGATAACAATGAAATACATAGGAGAACAGCAAACGCAAACTGCAGATATGAAAATACATCAATTTCTGCCTATAACGAAATTACATTTACATAGCATTTTTAGGATATTTATAAGACTGATATTTCGCTATATGTTTTGAAATAATATTCTGAATATTTATTTTAGTTTCCAACTTCAAATAAAGGAGAGTAATAGGTTCATCTAGCAACTTTGAGCACTAATAGAAGACCATACGCCAGACATGACACTTTCACCATGGAATTCTTTTCTCTCGCTCTCTCTTGTGCTGCAGAAGGAGAAACGTATATGGTTATAGTTATAGTTCACAGTCATAGGGAAATATAAGAATTTGCTAAATGCCTTAAACGAAGATGTCTTGGTTTGAAGTGAATATTATACGAATGTGATTGATATATTATATATGATTTTATATCATTTTTTATCCTAAGTTATACATGGTAATTCATTTTCTCTTTTTCATATTCTTTCAAGTCAGTCTGCCTCGACAACCTTCTGCTTCACAAAATGTCATTACGGTGCTTCAATTGTTCCAAGAGGTTCGAAGATGTCGTACAGAGAGAGAGAGAGAGAGAGAGAGAGAGAGTGAACTGCTTGATACGTGAAATGTCGAATACAGAAGATTTTGGGAGTTATTTATAATAATAATAATAATAAAGTTGATGACGGAGAGCTGTTAATGCAAAATTCGGGAAAGAATATCCGAAGCGACGCAGCGCTGCGCATCCCAGGAAACTTTGACGTCCATCTTTTTTGTTATTGTATAATATTTAACATTAACATTACTTTTTACAATATATGTATTTGTCAACATTTGAAGCTATACTCTAAATCGTGGTGTAAGGGTTCGTAAACGTTATTTTTTATTACAATTAAAATAACACGATGTACTCATACGTCATTACATCATTAATTTTTTTCTTTGGGATGACGGGTCAAATTTATTACTCCTATATTGTTGTGAATAGATTCTATAGCATTTCCTGTGACATCTTTCACTTTTTCAGAGAGAACTAAATAATTTAGAAGAGGTTCACTTTTATCGAAGGGAGTTGTATTTTCCTTGCGACTGAGGGTGGGCTTCCCTTCGATTTCCTCTCTCGGGACCTTCTCCAACTTTGAGGCGACTGTAAGTAACTAATACATTTTTTCTCTTCACTTTTGAGACAGACTTAGAATTGTTTTGTTCATTTTCGTAAAATGTAAATTTTTTTTTATTGCTAAGCTATTTGTACTGAGTGGCCCTTCAGTACCTACAACTTGTGGGGCGTGGGGCGTTAAAATAATGTTCGGTAACCAATGTGGAGGTCCCGTGCGCAGAGACAGATCCCTTTCCAGGTACGACACTGTTTGAAAGTGTACTGATGAGAAATGCGAAGAAATAGAAAACCCTCCCAAATTCGTCGAAATTGGGGAGGTGAGTGTGACATGTCCCCCTCCCCCCCTCTTTCAACTCCCCCCTCTTTATGAAAGTCAGTCGGTTCCAGTGTAACTCCTCAAATCCCAAGTAATTAGCATTCGGTGTGTGCGTTCGGAGGAATTATCTCGAATGATGAGAATGGGAGGAGAGCGGTTACTGTGTTCCTTGTGTTGGGTGGGGATTAGGTTGGGTTATAGGTTTTGAGCGAACGAACCGAAGAGTATCATACAGAGCAGCTCTTCTTCGAATGTACCAAGATTCTTCTTCTTTAAAATAATGTTTCTACTAAAATTAGGTATCATATTAACCTGTACTAACATCGTACTGGTTTAATAAGTACGAAAGAGTACTTATCAGTTATTAATGTATGTCGTCTAAATCGACGTCATTGGCCTCAGAGAGGTAGGTTAAAAATCATTTTCACGAGATGTCGTCGTCATAAATTAAGCATTTTGTTATAGCTACATGTGTTACGATGTTCTCTTGCAATTCGTCAAAAGAGGAAGACGATCAGTCCTCGGATTTTTGTGTTGTTGTTTTTTTTAGAGTCGTGCGGGTAGACGCATAGGATCCGATTAGGACGTGAGTGCCGTCTCCAAAGAGAAGAACAATTTTAAAACGGAATGCTTTTACCGAGAGGGTGAAAACGAAGCGTAGAGAAGCATTTCAAATAGTGGCGTTTACCATTCGCTGCTGCTGCTGCTGAGTGTGCACTGGTGCACCCCGAGTTCAAAAATATTGTTGCACCTGTGCGGGGATTTCGGTGTGTTCCGTGTCTCAATGGAGACGCACTCAGAGCTACCGGAATTTTCTCTCTCTCTGTGTTGGAGGGAGAGGGGGGGAGGGAGGGAGGCAGGCACACTGCGCTGGGCGCGCGCATTGTTTTGAGGTTTTATAGGTTATAGGTTGGGTTAGTCTCAGGATCACGCATCCCTGAGGGATGCTACGAGTTTATTGCAAATCTTCATCCTCGTCTCAGATGCTCCTCAGATGAAGAGCGACAGTTGTACGTCGAACAATTCCTTTCCAAAAGATGATGGAATTCGTTTCGTTAATCCGATTATATAATGATCTGATGTTGCATTATATACACATGAATATGAAAAGGTCATTAGTTGATATACCGGTAAATGTTTATATTCAATTATTGTAGTTTCTTCAACATTTGCAGCTAACAATGACGACGTCCCGATTCGTGCAGCGAAGATATTCCAATTTGCTTGCTACACTCTCCCGATGGAGTAGGGTGTACTCGCGCGGAGCAATGACGTATTTCACCGGTTGCAGTAAACACTCAGAGGAGAAAATGGAAAACGCTGTTTTTAGATTTTCTCAGATATTTAAAAGGACGAGTAGCGTCCTCATCAACACGACGAGCACAAAATGAGGTGCAAAAGTGAAACAGCAACATGAATGTTTCTCTCGTCTCCATATTATTTTTCTTCATTCAAACGAAAACAAGAGACCATCCCGAGGAAAAACACCCTGCAAGACCCTCAATGAGGATGGCGGCTTAGGGCCGAACAGGTTAATGTTTCAATATAAGAATTACCACGATAATATCATACATACACAATCCAATTTACTATTTACAACTTTCTGAATTATTATAATAAAAATATTTATATTAAAAATATCAATATGGAGATAATTGTAATTTTTATAAATGAACGAATTAATGAGTTAAAAAAATTAAAGAAACATCCGTGTGGGAATAAATGTCATAAAAAGCAGAAAAATACTGAAC
>NNCF01135646.1:3030-13310 GCA_002313205.1 Laupala kohalensis | reverse complement strand
GATATCCCCCCCCCCCCACACACACACACACACACAGAATGAGGGAATATTCTGGGCTCAAAAGAAAGCGCAGCAAACTGCTAAATATGGCAGGACTTCACGCGGTCCTAGAAGATGGCACCAACGATATACTATTACATTATATATCGACTCAGTGCAAAGTTGTTGAATACGAATGTTGGAAGCATAGCAAAGGGTAAAAAGCTTTTTATGTTTCACGAGTATTAAATCAATCTTTTTATGTTTCAAATCAAAATCAAATCGAAAAAAGCTTTTTATGTTCTAAATCAGCGCTGTCACAACCGTAAAACCGTATGCGCTGCTCACGAAACTGTTTTTACTGCTGGCGCGTTAGAGCGCATTTTCCATCAACCGTTTTGGGGGGCGGGGGACGGGACGCAACTCTTTCTTTGTGTTATAAGTGTCAGAATTAATATGAAACGGGACATGTCCGGTGAGAGATGATGTGAAGGTGTATTCGGATTAACCCCCCGTCGTACATTACAAAACGAAAACATTTTATTATAGCAGTAAATACTGCTAGTACTTTTTAAAAAATACGGAAATATACTTTTCAATTTATCGAGTTCGAAATAAATTTATTGGTGAGAATCAAAATAAAGCGATATGTTTTCTCCTGCGGCGACATTTTGCTAGATCCCACCCCTCAGATCACACCCCTCAAATCGATCGGAAGTGTACAGAAAATGACCAGCGCTCATCTAGATAAAAAAATATAAGTTATATAAATACTGCGGCACAATGATTACACTAAATACATAAACTTTATTGTCAATAAAAGCAGTTACAAACTGCATATGACCACATGGAGGATAATAAAACATTACAACCGCCATTTCACTCCGTTAGGGGTGGATTTTCGTAAAATCCATTCTTAGCGCATGTCTACTCCCTAAAAGGAACCTACCTGCCAAATTTCAAGTTTGTAGGTTTTGTAGGTTCGTGTTTCGACAGTGAGTGGTATTTTGCTCTTATATATATATGTGTGTGTGTGTGTGTAAATGATGCAAGAAAAAAAATTGTTTTGCACTATATACACTGTGTTAAAAGTGACAAATGTTTGGCGTACTCTGTTATTCTGAGTAGATATAGCTTCGGTATGAGGAATTTAAATAAGTCCACAAGATGTGTCTTATTTATTCCTAACGTCTACACGAAGTGAGGAAAGCGCTCATCTTCGACAAGTCGCTTCCAAGAGCCCTCGGTTCGGAGGCCATCGACCCTTGAGATTGAATCTCGATTCCCCACCCCACGCCCTTCCTCGACCCTAACAACTTGAGGTCGCCCTTTTTCTCCTTCCACAAGCAACAACTTCCCTTTTACTTCTTCCGTGAGAGAGAGAGAATTAAAATACCTGGAATCGGCAGAAATAAACAGAGTAACATGAAGTACTTATTGTCATTTCATTGAAGGTGTTCTGCGCTTTGTCAGAGCGACTAGTATCCCTCCAAAAGTGGTTAAAATTATACTTTGAATCATTCTCTATTCAGTGGCGATGAATTTTCATATACTTGCAGAGCAAAATTTTTCTACGAATCGGGTGACATAGACGTTAGTATCCAAACGTAAACTCCACTAAGATTCTGCTCACACGAATAAAACACCCAAATGTCTACTGTAAGAGGAGGAGTCGATGCAATCTCTTAGCTAAATGCTGGCATTGGCTCCTCCACTTTAGAATCCTTTTCCCTCGTTCCTTTTCTTTCGTCGCAATGACAAGCAACTACCAATGACGTGAAAGTATTTTACGTTTCTATGGTATTATGTCAGAGCGCACCAAAGCGACGGCTTAAGTACCCCACAAAAAAAAAAGTTTTAAAAGATGGTTTGAACCACTGTATATCCTGGGGCGATGAATTTTGAATTATTTGACTTTAAAGTACTACAGGTTTTTATGGAGAGAGACTTTCGCGGGCTCACGTTATTTGACAAAAGTACCGGCTTAACAAAGCAAAAAAAAAACCCTACTAGAAACATAGCAAATGGAAATAGGGACGATGCAACGATGTTAAGATTTTCATTCTTTACGGGGCTTTTTCAAGAGTAATTCGCCAAGGTGTGGAAATACGGTTCTGACGGAAATTGCAACCCCATGATATGACTGTAGACAATACGACCCTTGTCCAAGAACGAGTCAAACGACAGTGTAAATCAATTATCAAATAGTAAAATCACAAAATAATTGTTCTCATCCAATACCAAAAAAAAATCAGTGGAATGAATTATTAATTAATGAGAACTGCTTTGGTAAATATTTCCAAGTTTCCTGAATGGTTGGCAACTTAATGTGTCTAGTCGTAGCGATTCACATAATATCTTAAATGAAAAAATAGCAATTATATTTGATGGTGTAATGCACTGCGTCTTATGAAGGTATTACTTTTTTTTTTTAAAAAGACCGACTTAAAAATCAGGAAAGTGATGAAAGTTTACTTTGATTTTTTAGCAAATTTTCCGTAGTATTCTTTACTCCAGTTTTTTATCTCTATGTCCCCGGACATCACAAAAAGGTCTGCAACTTTTTCCAAAACGAGATGCAGAAATCTCGACGTGTTCCTGAATACAAGTTGTTCCTGAATATTGTTCATAGTGTACTATTGACTGACGCATAGAAATACAAAATCATATTTTTTGATCATTATAATTCATAATTTTGTGGTAATAAAGTATTACAATAAAAATGAAGAAAGCAATTAAAAACATATCAGTGATTTGACTGACTTTTAGTGCTCGTGAGCGCGAGTTCGACGAAACTTCCACTGTCCGCTGTTCTTTCAGTGAGTTCAACACCAAAATGGCGCGATTCTAACCTCAACATCCACCGAATGTTGCATTTTCTCCATGGAAACGGAATGACGACGGTGAGCGTTTCGCATTCGCAACCTTCGGAAGCTGCAGAAGAGACAGACGAACAAGAAGAAGCGGCAGAAGCGGAAGGAAGTTGCGCGAAATTAATATTTGAACACATCCTACGATAATGTCAGAGATAGATTAAGTACCCAAGTTACCTGCCTCAATCTACGGGGGAAAGTATTATGCAACGCTAACATTAACACAGGGGGATATTATACGCTGGGAATCGTTTGTTGTAGGTCTTAAAAAATAACTACTAACACGATTGTTACAACAATAAGTACGAGATTGATTACAATAAGTACAGATAACACTTGGTGCTGATGTATAGTTTAGCTTCCCTCTCAAAAGTTACCAAATTTGGGAGAACTGTCAACCCACTCAATTGATTCCCCCTATGTCGTATACTACTCAACTTAGTGATATTTTCATCTTAAACGTATTCACTACCACCAAACTTGACGAAATAACTCTAGGAGAGCCAGTCCTTAAAATACTCTTCTTTATCCTTTATAGTGTAACACAAAATTAACGTTCCTATTTATAAAATACGTTGCGTAAACTATTCCAGAAATCTTAATTTATTAATCTAGTTTCAACGAAATTCATTTTACGATAGTCTGTTTGTTGTTTCCATTGCGTTGGTACACCCGTAAGGCATGTGTAAGTTCTACCAACCGAGGATTTTAATATCGAATGACAATCACAGGCAGTGCAAGTCTTAACGAGTGTGGAGTTTTTGTTCTAAAATATAGGTGGTGGCTGGCCTGAAACACCACTCGAGTCCGACATTTTTGTTTTGTTTTTAGTGCCCAAACCCTCGATAACTTGAGTATAGTAGGTGCAGATTCTGTAGGAGAAATATTATGTAATATCTGCGCGCCTCTTCTTCTCGTAATACGGTGAGTGATGTGGGCGATGGGCGCAAGTGACGACGTGGTGAGAGGCAGAACTACAAGAAATAAGAGAAGGGAAAAAAAAAGCGAGTGATGCAAAGTGTTTATTGACAGCGTCGTTCACAAGCACGATGTTTACTATAACTGTTCGAAATCGCACCGTCGGTGGAGCGATTGGCGCATCTACACATTCTAAGACGCCAGGTCCTTTACGCGTACATCCTCCTGCTGCGGGTATTTCGCCCAAACACACATTCCTACGTAATAAACGATTTCTACGATGTCCCTTACCAACCCTTAACGTTTCTACCACGAATTCGGGATCTGTGTATTTGTATTTGTAAGTTGTTTGACTTCGGTGACGCTGAAAGAAACTATAGTTCCATCTAAAAAGTCAATCAGTGTCAATATCTCCGTAATCAAAAAATATTCCAATAATTTTATAATGAAAACTACATTTGTTCTTTTTATAAACTCACATCTTCCGAGTACCTACTCGAGCAGAAGTGTTTGTCACGTCAACGGCCCTCAGGTGAAAATTGCGACGGACCGGGACTCGAACCCGGGACTTTCTACTCTGGCCGCAGGTGCGCTATACACCGCACCACCCGCCTCGACTCCCAAGTCCGTACGCATCTTCCATCTGACCTTGAGAAATTTGGATATGTTAATTTGAAACATTCGCTCACCTGTACTTGCCCCAATCCATGTAGGCCTGGTAGAGGTAACCGAGGAGCGTGAACTTGTCTTCCCGCTTCCGTATCCGCTTGAGGGCGCTGCGCCATTTGCGAACGGCTGCCTGCTGCTTGTGTTGGCTGTACAGCCGCAGTCCCTGTTCAACCTGTAAGTACCCAAAAGGCCAGAATCATCTCAAAGGCAAAAGCGAGGGATTCATTTTTCATGCGAAACGTTTCCAATGTCTCCTATACTCCAAGTCTTGTGTGTTTCCTTTGCTTCGAGAAAATGTAAAAAATCGTGAGCGCAAACGCTACCACTGTTTATTAGTTTATTGTATATTAGTCGCAGTAAGTTAATTTTTTTGTTCTCAATGTGGTCATACGCCGTTTTTATTCAGCTCTCTTGACAATAAATTTTTAAGTTATTATATGTATTTTTATTCCGTCTAATTGGCTTTATGTTGGTACAGGACGTGTACACAGAGGAGGCAACTTCTTTTACTTTTCCATCGTCCGTAAGAGTTATGTTGGCAAAACATTCGAATTTCTGAGAACTTAAATCCTTCGCCAACCTGGGACACCGATTCAATTCGCTTCTTCTTCTGTTCCTCTGCATCGTGCGTGTGGAACGAATATTACATTTTGTGTCTTAGTTTGTTCTGTCATTAACTTGTATTTCTTCACTGCAAATAGTTGCTTTACTAACTACTATTAATAAGTATTTAGATATAACATGAATTCGCTTAAGTTGACAATTCGTACGCGGCAGCCATATTGCATAATTTTCGGCTACTAAGTTACATGACTTGGAGTATATTACAAACCGATGAAGGTTACCTTAAAATTTTATCATTCATGAAATTAATTTAATGTAATGAACAATAAAAAAATATTCATCTTTCTCATTTATATAGTATTCATTTGGCCCTTCGGTTGCGAATTACGAGCATGAGTTCAGTGGTTGTCTTATAATTACGTGACTCGCGACTGAGACGATGTAAAATGGCGGCTAGAATTACAGTCGATAAGTCATTCAGTGTTACAGAATGTACAATGTACGTATTTCTGTTGAATGTGACATAATCGATAATATTACCTTATTTTAAACTTCTCCTTTTCATAATTATATCATAATGAATTATTACATCAATAGCATTTCATTTCTTTGAACTTCCCATAACTGAACAAAAATGAGACGCTTATTTGACAATACGTATGTTAAGCACAAAACCCGAATTCGGCCAATTGGACGAAACAAAAACCGCTCAAAACTAGTTTTGGCTGAAGGTGCGTTTTTTTTCTTCATAAAACCACTTTTTTGGACGTTCGCATTTAGCCAGAACTAGTTTTAAAGCGTTTTCAAAGTGCTCAATATTAGTTCTCGCAAAAGAGAATCGTTCAAAACTAGTTTTGTCCTCTCAACAATAACGAAACTCTTCTTATACTCGATGCCAATTCTTTTTTTCTTTTTGTAATTTCTTAGTATTTAATAATAAAATTTATTGTCAAAAAAGTAGTTACAAACTGCCATGTATGACCACGTGGAGGACAATAAACTAATTTACTCTCCGGAAGCGAGCAAGGGAGGTATTCCATCAATTCCGATCAAGGGCCCTAAGGCAGAGGCGGATTCAAAAAATTTCAGCAAAAGTTCCTAGATAAGATAAAAAGTTAGCTGCGAGTTATAATACTAATAGAATGTCAATACGTTTATAATTTAACGCAAATATGTTTGTAAATTTACATGTACAAGTTATTATCGAACTATAGATTATTCTGAGTATAGTGTTTACAAATCATACGAGTTGAAAAAAAAACCCACTAAATTGACGATTTATTGTTACAATAAACACTTTGCCCCTAGACAAAGCCTAGAGAACCTGTATAAGAAATCCGCCTCTACCCGAAGGGAAAACGGAGAAAAACCCGGTTTGCCAGGATGTATTTAGTACGGATTAAATGTCTTTTCGTATTAGAAGCATAAGAGAAAATGGTAATTACGCGCTTCTGATTGTTTTTTATGTTCGGATTGGTATAAAAGTATTCATCCCGAGTATATTGCAAAACCTTTATTTAACTTTCTCCGTTCGATGTATGTATGTCGTGTATGTCGTGACTAGGAGTGAGGTAGTGGAGGCGGAGGAGGTTTTGGTTATTGCGTATGGAGACAAACAGTATATAATCGGGGGCGTAGGGGACTGGAGGCAAAAGGACTCAACTTCTGTGTGGGCGTAGCCACTGGTGTGTCACCCCAGCAACCCCTTCTGTCCTCCGACCCGCCGTAAGCAGGGTCCAGCTGCTGCTGCGTGGGTGTTGTAACTTGCGACACCACCAGCGACCTTCGCCACTGCTTCCCGAACCCGTTGTGAAGCTGCGGGGGACCAGAGCTGTCTCACTCTTTACACCCCGAAACCGGTTACGTCGTGACCTCCACCTGCTTTTATCTGGCCGCTGCCATCTGCGACCACGGAACGGATGTGTAAGTACTATTTCATTGTGTCATATTGACTATATGAGTTTAACTATAGCCTCTTCACTCCTCCTGCCCCTGAACCTTAACCTTTCCTTTCCTCCTTCCGCTTCGTGTCCGACCTTTGTGGATTCAGTCGGCCAACCAGACACGAACCGTTAAGGAAGGACCGCGACATGTATGTATGTATGTGTGTGTGTGTAGTTTTCATTACAATAGATTATGGTACCATTTTAGTAAAATCTACCCTAAGAGAGTGAAATGGGGGTATGTATGTATTTATGTTGTCCATCCGTCCCCAAATTCGTACTTTTATTTTTCGGTCACGTGGAAGTTCCTAATCGAGCTGTAATTTTACAGAAATGTGTAGTTTGCACGGCGATTGATGATTAGGGAACGATTTTACGAAAATCTATCCGTAAACGGGTTGAAATGGGGGTATGAATGTGAGCATCCATAACACCAGAACGCCTGGAGCAATTTGAGCCAAACTTGACTACCTGACAAGAAGAACCGTGGGGATAAGACAACCTTGGCACTTTTAGGGATGGGGTGGGAAGGGGGTAGCAATGCTTGAAAAAATATTTGATTCGAAACTATACTTTTCGGTACCGCATAGATGAATAAGGACCACCCCAATTAGTTCACAATTGATCTACAGGGGGAGATAATGTGCTCCTAGCTCCCATAAGAGAGGAGGTGGAAATACGGTGGGAAATTAAAATAATAAGAAACGACCGATATTGGTGTGGAATACATCCTTTTTGGTACCGCCGAATGGAACAGTGACACTCTCAATGCAACTTACGCCCACGGTCACCCTCCACGGGGGATATACCCCCATTGATTGGGGATTGAGAACGGGATGAAATGGGCGTTATTGGTTTATATATTTGGGCGTTATATATTTCCCCTGACACCAAATTCTACGATCAATTCCTCACATCTACTCCTAGTACCTTTTGGAAACGAAATGCAATGTTAAATTTTAAATAGTGAGGATGTTTTCCGAAATTTTTAAGTTGTATTAATATTTAAGACGCTCGACCCCTTTGGTTTCTAAATTAATATTTCACATTTTAAAAATATCTATGTTTATTGCATCTTCTAAGCTCTTGTACTTAAGATAAGTGACAAAGGAGGGATATTTTTTTATAGTTTTACTTGATTCATTTTCAATTTTAATTTTTAGGATAGAACTTCGTAAATAAAAACTTGTTTTAGAAAAAGTTCTTTTAAGTTTATTTTATTGGAAGATTATTTTATTGAATTGTAGTTTATTTGATGTACCGAGTCAGAAACTCAACGGCATCCCGAGTATCATAATTCATATCAGCAACTCATACAACACTATGGATCGTTCCCGACTATTCTTTTTTCCACGTGTTACTCCGTTCTCACCCTCCCCTTCTATTTTAATAATTCATCTTTGCAACCCCGGAGACGATGGATCGACTCCAATGCAAGTCGTTTCCCTCCCTTCTCACCCCCCGTCAGCTCCTAGACGTCATTTAAACAGCATTGGCTGATCAATTATTCACCTCAGCAACCCTGAAAACTGTTTGATGCAAATCGGTCCTTTTCAATTATCTTTTCGTTTCATGTCGTTTCCATTCCCTTTAGGGTATAAAGGGGATATGTGTCATTTCCTTGGGGACTCAATTAAGACTTAAACGATGACACCTTTCCTCTCAGCTAATTTTTATGTGACATCTCTTTCCCCAGAGTTGATGGGGTGAACGGGTGTTGTTAATGGACTTATGCGAAATCGGGGATGGCACTATTCATTTGAGTGACCTCGAAAGTAATGTATTCAACTCCAATATCGGTCATTTCCGCTTATTTTTAAATTTCATCCTTTTCCCACCCCATCCCCAGGGGATGCTAGGAGTGTCTTTCTATCCACTAAAGCTGAATTTTGACTTAAACTACATTCGAATATCAATATTAATCTCAGAGATGACAAAAATTGAAAATTGGACACTTCTATATCATTTTCTATAACTAAAAAAAAGCGCATCCCCCCTTCCGTAGGGACGTGTCAATGCTAACGTGAGAGAGTACACGAAGCTTCAGCGGTCCCCGATGACTCTCTGGTCCCAACACCAACAGCGGTCATTTCCGATAACTTTTATATTTTCTCTCTCTCTCACCCCCTCGACGATGGGTGTACATTCGTCCATAGGGGTGATCGTAGATTTAAGCTGCGTGAGAAATGTTACTCTTCATTTCAGCAGCCTCAAAAATGCAGTCAGGGCAGCCACAACCAATATTTTAGAACAAAAACTCCACACTCGTTAAGACTTGGACTGCCTGTGATTGTCGTTTCATATTAAAATCCTCGTTTGGTAGAACTTACATATACCTTACGGGTGTACCAACGCAATGGAAACAACAAAGAGACTATCGTAAAATGAATTTCGTTGAAAGTAGATTAATAAATTAAGATTTCTTGAATAGTTTACGCAACGTATTTTATGAATAGAAACGTTAATTTTGTGTTACACTACAAACGATAAAGAAGAGTATTTTAAGGACTGGCTCTCCTAGAGTTATTTCGTCAAGTTTGGTGGTAGTGAACACAACGTTTAAGATGAAAATATCACTAAGTTTAGTAGTATACGACATAGGGGGATTCAATGGAGTAGATTGGCAGTTCTCCCAAATTTGGTAACTTTTCAGAAAGCAGCTAAACTATATCAACGTCGACTGTGTTTTATCTAATTGAAAACTTTCGACCTTTTACGGACAAATAACATTTCTATTTTTCGTGTGAAGCACTCACTACGTTTCCACTTGGATTTAGTATCAGAAATGATATTTATAAAAAAATACACACGGGAGTTTGAATATACGCACAGACCGAAAAACAAATATCTGGTTTGCACAATACGATATTATATCATGTTCGTTTGTCCTGTTGTTATGTTCATTGTAATAATTTGTTGTTGTTACTTGATCACCTGACGACGACGGCGTAAATCCAAGTCGAAACGAAATGAGAGTTCTTCACGGGGAAAATAGAAAAATGTTATCCAAAGTCCATCGAAGGAGGTCGTAAGTTTGTAATTATTTATTGAATTTGATTTCGATATATACTGTGAGATTTGAATAATTCGCTAATTAATTAACAAATTTAATCATTCTGTTGCGGAATTTTGACGGTCGAAGAGTTGAAAAATTTAAACGGAGGACGGTTGGGAACGGCAACCATGGTCGCGGACGGTCGGTGGCCAGGCGGCATCGGCGGCTTTCTGTGACATCAATTAAAATTTATGGTCCTTTAGAAATCGAAGCGAGCAAGAGGACGGGGGAGGAGGTCCCACCCATCCTAAGGAACACCATGTGGTCGCCGGGCGAGAA
>NNCF01135632.1:20119-67232 GCA_002313205.1 Laupala kohalensis | reverse complement strand
TATATATATATATATATTTCACAAAATACTACTCCACAATGTAAGCTGACTCAAGATTAGTTTTAAAGTTAGTTTAGTTCTTTATTCGGTGCTTACATTAATTGTTACAAAACATTTAATAGATGTATAGAAGTATGTCACCAGTTTTTATTTTTTTTACTAGTTTAATTTTTTTCATACTATTTCATTATTTTTCTTATTTTGTCACTTCAAAGACAGTGCTTATTTACCACATTTCTCAGTAATGTCAGATGAGTTCAGTTTAACTATTTATTAATGACTCACGATATGGTCAGAACATTAGGAAGTCGGAAGTCTCATACGTCGACAAATGACATGCAGAATTGAATACGCAATCCATTGTTAGTGTGAGTGGAAGCATATTGTTGCACTTTAGTATGTTAGTGATCATAACATATAAAATTTGCCAAGAATAAAATTTATCATCCTTCGTTAGAAAAAAGGAACTCCAACTGACAATTGTTTACTCAAGATACAAAACGCTCAAGGAAAAAAAGAATCAATGTGTTATAAACTATTATTATGTTCTGTAACTCAAGGGGACATAGTTAAAATGCAATATGTGTACCGGTGGTTACACACTAAACTTTTCTTTAGGAACTTGGGTCAATCCTTGACCGACTTCTATGAAACATGATTTAGCCATCATATGAGTGTCAGGGCCTACGATAGTAATCACTGTGTGGCTGAGACATTTGTGCTGAGAGGTACTCCGAAAGTTTCGGAAATCAGAGGTGTGAGAGGACACCTATTCTTATTCCTGTAATATCTCAAAGTATTTTACTCTGCTTCTATGTGATGTGTCATCATTTCACAGCGCTCCTCAAAACAAACAAAAATCAAATTTTTATTGCTTTGGAACTCTTCTCTCTATCTTTCCTCTAAATTTTCTAGATGGAAAGAAGACATGATAATAGAAAAAAATATTAAATTATTTAAACATATTTCTCTTGGTACAAGAATTCTCCCTAGAATAAGACTGACACCAACACCCTAAAATACTCCTGTTCGAAGGATGATGCTCTGGACAAAGATCCCTCGTGAAACAGGGGACCGCCTGTCGACTCCATATATCTTTGCAACGAAAGTATGCATGTTAAATTTATATATTCCAAAATTCATCTCCCCGGGGTGCGAAGTATTTCACACCCGTCTCCCCGAGGAAAAAATACGGATATTATAATATTATGAAGAATTATTTTCTATACCTTCCTATATATTCAGGTAAAGTATTTCTCGATAAGAATATACTCATTCACAAATATTTAATGGGAAATATAATTAACATAACTATGTACAGTTCTTACGAGATCAGTTTAACGTAAACCTGATGCTAGCAGGAATTCTCTAAAATTTGGCGATGGGAATAGTAGGTTTGGATATGATCTGTCAATGATACCTGGTAATTCGACAACGTCAGTATGCTGTACCTACCTCAAAGTTCCGATAAAGAAATGTCATTTAACAAAGGTAAAGATCCGCTAAATGACATAACCAGTGAATATAGTATTTAGTTTCCGCATTAGTGTTTCGGCAGAGGATGGCGTCCTAAAATACCTTTGGGCGTAAGGGTGTTGCTGCTGGCGCGCTGGAAAAAGACGCTCGTCAGGCACCAGAGACGCCAAGCCGACGCCATGTGGCCACCAGGCGTACACCACACCTCCTCTAAATGCGGTGTGTCTTCTCTCTGACTTCTCATCGGACTTTCGTCACAGCAGCACAAGGACCGTTAGTTAACCTTTCATCAATATCACATGTACCTATATCATTAAGAAATTATATTTTACGTGATGAAAGGAAAAGGATAATCCTATACAGGGAAAAAAACAAAAATATTTTTTCTTAAATTTTGAAAAGTAGGGTGTTCAGAACCTTTTAAATATCAATAATATGTATTAAAACAATGAAACTAATCTTGTCAGTCATAATTGCAATTGTTTTTTTTGTTCTAAGTTTGCTGAAGTAATGAATCCGTAACCACGAATGTTCTTCGTTTCATTTTAAAAGCATATGTTTGTTTTCCAGACGTGGTGAATGAGCCTAATACTTACTAAATTTGAGAATAAAATAAATCACAGTTTTTTTTAATTTTCACGTATCAAGGTAAAAAAAGCAATTATTTCTATTTCCAAAATACTTATAATCCAGTGTGTCTGTGTATGGTAAAGTTAAGTTGTAGTAAATATGTAAGTTTCATTGAGAGGGAGAGAGTTCGGGTGAAGGAAGTGTAGCGAATTCTGGATGCATGGTCTGTTGAGTGAGATGAGAAGAGGCGAAAACAGTACTGTGATCTGAAGAGTTTTTTATACTTGGAATCTGTTCTAAATACATGGCACAGTAAACAAATTGAAGAATAATTTTGTAGGTATTACTCGATAGTAGATCTTCATGAACTAATACATAGGAAATAAAAGATAAAAGAAAAACATACCTAACATAAACATAAATGAATAAACCTTACTAAAACGTCTAAGGGCCTCAACACCTTTAGTATTCTTAGATCTTAATACTTTGCCAGAAGACTTATGAATAGGATATTGGAGTGTACATTGTAATAAAAAATACATGATTTAAATAGTTATCTTCGAATCGAACTCACGACTTCCGAGTACCTACTCGGGGGAGTACGTTTGCATCACCTACGGCCAGGTGAAAATTGGACAGACCGGGACTCGAACCCGGGACCTGACGAACAGGACAGGTGGATATTGTGTACGTACTGTGAGAGTCGAGGTGGGTGGTGCAGTGACAGAACACCTGCCGCCAAATTAGAAGGTCCCGTGTTCGAGTGCCGATCCGTCGCAATTTTCACCTGGCCGTAGACGTTATCTTCAATTCGTTAATTTCTCATATCCGCGTAGCGCACGAACTTCTACCGCTAGAATCTTCCGGAAACCACCGTCACGTGGACAAACATTCAGGTAGCACATAGAAAGACGCGTCGACTTAGGAGGAATCAGATAATTGATATTCAGAGTATTGGGAAGATTGTGAGAGAGATTCCTCTGGAAGATATGTGCTTAAGAAATGTTGCAGTGAGTACATATTCATCATACATCGTCGGCGATCGTTCGTTAAACGTATATGTAAGTAACGTTGTCAGTTAGGAGCTTGGCATCCATGGCTAGTGCGCTTCGTTCGCCCTAATCGACGACTGCAAAAGACAACTGGCGGAAAGTACTTTTATAGCCAAGTACATAATCCATTTGAACCTTTGACGACTAACCTTTTTGGCTTTAACTTTTAATTGACAAAGGAGTAAGATACAAGCTTTGTTTAGGCACTTGCTCCTAATAAAGTATTTTCACTAATTATGGCTGCTGATTTAAAATTATGAAAATTATAATCGACGACTGGCATGGAACCAGAGTTTGTGTGTATCAGAGGTAGATTCAGGATTTGATTTTGGGAGGCACATAAAGAAACATTTTTCCTACCATTCATAAATCGTGTACCGTTAAAATCACACATTTTATAAGAACACCTATAAAACATTTCCATCACCAATTTATTATGCTAATAAACCACCATTATTACAATTGCACATTATTTATGACTAGCTGATTACCCGGCGTTGCTCGGAATATTTCTTTTACTCAGGAAAATAATAAAATCTATCTATATTGTAATATCAAAATACTTTTACTTACGGATTTTTAGAAACATGTACAGCATCCTAATTTTTCAAATTCATAATTATATAAATTTAAAACAAAACTTGGCTATATACAATACACCATCTCGCGGAGGTGTGACGCGCCTCCACTATTTCATTAAAATTCTTGCAAAATCTAAACTATTCCTCAAAATTTAACGATTTAAAGATGTTTTTGATCTTTTTAAAATTCAAATAAATAATAATTTGTTAAATTTGATGATTTTCTACCTTCTTAAATTACTCTCTTAAATTAAAGTATTTTAACACTTTTATTTTTAATAACTTCTATCTAAAATTTAAGTTAATTTTTAAAATTTAATCCCCCCCCCTTCATCGACATTTATTGTCAAAACCCATTTATATCTTTCTTATCACACATTTAAAAAAAAGTTAGTCTATGTTCATCCTGGACATCTAAACTATCTCCTTACCAAATTTCATCAAGATTGGTTTAGTGGTTTAGTCGTGATCAAGTAGCAAACAGACAGATACACTTTCGCGTTACGCATTTATATGTTAGTATGGATTTGCACTTTTTCGATTATCTTCCTATAGTAAATTTTAACGAGGTAATTTTCTACGGAATAAGTGGTTCGGAATCTTGATGGAGTGCAAGTGAAATATCGCAGCTATGTACTCAGTTTCCCATGTTGGAGTGGAAATCTATGAAGCAAAGTTAGCCATATGTTTGTCCTATGTGGTGTCTTTTTACGCAGATTTTATTAAGTGTTGCTTTCAATGGATGTACCGAATTTTTTTTAAGTAAAAAACTTTCTTTTCTGGTTCTCTCTCGTTTTGGGGGAGGGGTACGTGCCCCCTGTGCCCGCCCCCTTTGGATCCGCCACAGTCTTAGGTAACCCAATAATAGTTAGATGAACTTGTATTTTATGCCTTTAACCTCCGCATACGTCGTACATCCCTATCACAGTGATAATATTGTGAGTGATTATTGTGGTTTTGGTGTTGCTGCGTAATCATTATAGCTTCCTAGGTGCATTTATTTGCGAAAGGATATCAGTTAGAGCGTTATATTTTGTCTATGTTCACGCACTTGGAATTTATAACTTGACCCTCTGCTGAAGAAACGTGATTTGGATGAAATATTCAGTACTACTATAGAGCGGCAGTGTTGAGTATTCATCTCTAAATATTTTACTTGTTCAAATATTAGGATATGTTCTTCACGCAAATTAATTATCTGTGAAACGTTTTGTTTTCTTTCTGTGGATGCATTCCCTTTTGCGGGTCAAACGATTCACGATTCAATATCGAGAGAATATCTCATAATACTCTCCCCCGTAATTCTTCAAGTATTACCCACTTGCGAGCAAGTGTGCAGTAACTACGAATCACGGTTACAATACGTAAATGTTGCTTGTATCAAGTTCTAAATTTATTGATAATTTGTTTTATAGTTTAATTTTTTAAATGTCATTGTGGAGTGCTTTTAAAAATTACTTCTTGGGATATTTTCTTTCGAACATTTCACTTGTGAATGAAAATTAATAAACTGACTGAATTGCAAAAGTTCTCTGTTCCCATCCCGAAAGCTATGTAATCTTCAGCGTATCCATACCTAGATATGTTAGATTCTTTAGGAGAGGATATCCTGATTTTAGAAATTAATTCCAGAATTGCTCGTGATGCCAATGGTGGTTTGAGTGGACTACCCTGAGTAATATATCCAGAAGATTATTGGAGATATTTTTACCTTTAGAGGTTCGGATTGAAGAGTAGAGATCGATGCCATCAAAGGTATTCTATTTTGACTTGACGGCTATAGACGTATTTAATGTGATTGTATGTGGAGGATAATAGTTAATGGAAGTATCTGGTATTCTGTTTAATAGATAAGCGTAAATTCATCATAAATAGATTAATAATACACAAATTTTGTATTTCATTCTAATTCAGGTGTCTAATTTTAATTGGGAAACATTTACACATAGTCATATCAAAACTACCTTTCCTAGAATTAATTTAAAAAATGTAGCATAAAAGTATCAAAATGCACAAAGAAGTGAAATATCTCAAGAAATCGAAAATATCACATACGAGAATAATATTTAATAAAAATTAAATACCGAATATATACACTATGAAAAATTTGTTTAAATAAACATTAAAAATGTATTAATAAATTTAAAAATAAACATAAAATATTGGAAATACCTCTTTTTTACAGCATGTGTAGATTTCCTTTATAATAGTTCTAGATGAAATTGAACAAGAAATTAATTAATCAAAATTCCATATTTGAATTCTCTAAACGTATACGAAAGAGGCTCTTTAAAAACTTCATGAAATTCTGCGTAAACTATTTGTCGGATCTCACAACAATCTTCACACAGATTTTGGCAAATTATCCCATCGAGGAACACAATAATTGAACGAAACAGCAAATGCTATCGTGAAATATCCTTTCGGATGCGTGTCGGCGCGGCGGCCAACAAAGTGCGAGTGCGAGTGCTCGTGTCCTGCGCGAGTGGTGGGTCAAGAGCTCGTTAGAGCGACGCGTGTGCGCTAGGGGGGAAGCCAGCGACGCAGCAGCGCAGCAGCGCGTGCCTCGAGCACTGTGCGCCTTCGTTATGTTGTAAGGGTGGCATCAAAGATGCAGCTAACGAAGTGTATTCGGGGATATCGATGACGACGGATAGAGAGAGCACGAACTGCATGAGCCAGCTAGAACGCAANTCGGGGATATCGATGACGACGGATAGAGAGAGCACGAACTGCATGAGCCAGCTAGAACGCAATTGCCTTCAAATGTAGGGTAGAGACGTGTTTGGAATTGTGAGTGAAATAGTTTTATCGAACTCTTCATAACTTAAAAAACATATCGAATTCAGTTGAATGTCATAGCTTACATAATGCATCAAACAAATATTATTACTGCATATGCTCTAATGAAACAAAAACATTATTAATTTATTTTTCGGAAGTTATTAAGAGATATTCTATAGTTATTTGTCGAAGGAGGTTCCTATTGAAACCCGACTTGGAAACAAAACCTCACGATCGATCCTCATCATTGTGTGTCGAGAGAGTTGCGTTTATTAACTGTTTAATAACTTCCTAACTTCCACTTTATCCTTTTCACTTGTCACCTATATGGGGTGAAGTATCACGCCAAAAATAAATTGCAAATAAATAAGTTAAACAGCATTTAAAGACAAATGAAACATTATGCTCCTATTCTTTGTTTTCCTGGATTGAATAATGCGAGAAACGTTTATATATCTCCAGTAAATAAAATAACAAAATTCTAGGATACGTGGATCTAGAACTTTGAGAACTTGTACGTACAAAACTGATTGTGAGACGCAGCTTATCCACTACCATTGTGTGTGTAGTGGGGAGAAGAGATTGTTATGACCTGGTGATGGCAATATTTGATAGCAAGGAGGAACTTACTTAGAAAATTTATATTGTCTAAGCCTACATTCCATTAAAATAATATTTATGATGACATTCTACTCTCAAATGGAGCTGAATACTCAAACACATGGAACATTCTCATGCCGAGAGATGGTAAATAATAAAGAGAATAGTAGGAGTTTTTATGATTTTATGATCCACGAGTTGATTACTTTCATTTTACTCTGACTCAAACTTTTTTTGTATTAAAATACATCCTTGTTGCTCATTTAAAAGTTAATTTGATAACTTTTGGTAGGATGAGAGTAAAATCAAATGAATCTTGATTCTCTGAAATTTCAATAACATAACGCGAATGAGAAGTTGCAGAGGTAACAGAAAAAATCGTATGGTCGAAGGGAATGAAAGAAACACTATAATGATATATTTTTGAGAAAAAGAAGTGACAGATGAATAAATGGTTACAAAGTATGAACTTTCTATGAGTAACTGTGAAAACCCCCTCTGAACTAAACTGTTCGATATCGAAATATTCGATCGAATATCCTTGTTTCTTTTATTTAAGAAATACGTTGTAGTTCAGACTTTAAATAATCACACGTTTTTATTATTATTTAAAGCCATATGATTGAGAGACCATATAGTAATAATAATTGTTTTCAGTACGTTTTAAAAAGATTTTGAACAAGATTTCGAGTAATATGTATTGCCTTCTACAAGTGTTTCAGTATTTATTGTTATCAGTTTAATGGAAATGTTATTCCACAGACTGACTAAACAAATAGTTCGCATTTGCAATAAACTCGTATAAAATTAAAATCTAAATGACCGAGCTAATCGGGTGGCAGTGAAGAATATTTAAAAACAAAACGGACCCAATTTTTTTTAAATAATAAAGGAATTTAAAAAGAGAAGCAATATTTTATTGGAGAATTGTGAAAGACGAGACATTACATTGGAGAAATTGAGTTCAGACTTAGATTGTCCGCAGGTATATACGTGTCACTAATCTTCTTATTGGCTAGTTTGCACGATATCCGTTACACTAAAAGACACCTCTTCAAAATGAAAATTGTATACCTAACCATGAAAGTAGTTTGGTTACTGCGTTGTATGTCAGTTACTATTATACAGAAATCGTTTTATAATAACTCTATGCGTTCAACATTGTGTTCAACATTTTACCTTTATAAAATGACAGGTTATTTCATACCATCTTCATACCATGTAGTTCAGTTTTGACCAGTAGAGAGCAGGTCAGAATCGTGGAGTCACGTATCGCTTAGAGTTCATTCTCGGCCAGCACATACAAGTCATCGCCAAGTGTTGCAGTGTGACGTCATAAGCCTCCTGGGAGGGATGAAAGAGAATGAAGGGGGCACCTGACGAACCTCTCTCCCTCAATGCAAATCACGAAGAGCGATGGCTTCATCGTCAAACTCAATGAAATTTTACTGAGTAATCTTAGTTCTTATTCATCTTAACACATATTCCCAATTTATTTTCGCTTTTCTCTCAATTGATACATTCCTACATATATGCAATAAGGGTTTTCAATGATGAAAATCATCAAAGGTATCTAAAGGTTTTCTTAACTTGCCATGATTATCATCGTGCGTTACATTCATTTCCAAATATTGGACGTCAGTATAAAATGTTCAACAATTTTTCAAGTTACATAAAATACGTGAATATAGCGGATTGTTTCAAATATTGTGCATTGTTCATTTTCAAAGATGAAGTAGTCATGGAGTCAACGATCAAAATAAAATAAACCAAAATTAAATCGTCATGAACCTTTGAGTTCAATACTCACCGAAGGTTGAATCTATCAATTCTTAAGCCAACAGTGCGGAAAATTCCTCGTGTTTCAACGACCATAGTTTGGTTGTTAGTCCGCCGTGGTTTGGTTGGGGTGCACGCTCGGTTGACATATCTCCATGCGACAAGCGAGGTTCACATGGGGACACACAGACAGAACTTAATCCTTGCATGAGAGGGAGTACTAACAGCCGCCCAATGATCTTTATGCAGTGGTGCGTCTCCCCATTACATGGGCTTAGCCTTTCTCCGCCTGACGAGCACTGTGCAATTCGACCCTCATCATTCCCCAAATGACTTCGTCTCCCTCCTGTCGAGTCTCTTCTTTTTTCTCTTTGATTTTTATCTTATCTCTTCTTCTCATGTCATTCTCCGTATATATTTTGTATCCCCCAAACTAATTTTCAAACTTAGTTTTGTTTGGGAAACTATCAATGTAGGCTCTTCTTTCTTGTTAGATTTTCTTATGGTTTGTGCTAGATACTGCAACTTGTTAGATTTTCTTCTCATTTTTATTTGGTAGTTTTGCCATATGTCTTTCCTCTATCGCTGTATCTGTTTTGAATTATGTCAATAAGTACCGTACCTAAGAAGAAAGAAATTTTTGTCACATGAAAAAATTTGTTGTACTTTATACTCGTTGAAGTCTAGATTTGACTTTGAAAACGGAATGATCTTGTGGAGTAATCTAAAGTCAGAATTAGTTGTTTATTCTAAGAAAATACAAAAAATTATCCTTAGAAACTTTCATTGCCTTACCAGTCATACAAAACAGTCTGTTACGTACAAATCTTTACCTTTTCTTCGCTTAATCAATCATGACAACCTTGTCTACATTGTTACTACACTGATCTCTTTGCGTCGTAAAATCCATTTACAAATTCAATTACATTTCAATTATAAATTACAATTCAAAAAATACAATTACAAATTACAGTCTATTGTCACAATCCATTGGTCAAAACGCACCTTAATGTTTTTTTTCTCCAATAATACTTTTTTTTCTGTTTATCCTGGGTTTACATTTTCATTTCATCTATGTTCATTTGTTTATATTTAAATGTAAATAGGGTCCTCCCAATTTTCATCTTGTATTTTAAATGTAAATTTTTTTAAATGGTTCACCAAACTGTTTTAAAAACTCAAGAAAGTCTCCTGTTATATTGCTAAAATTGTGATTATGGATTCAATCAACACTAGTTCATTTCACTATTCTTACATCCGACTCGTATTCATGACAGTCGCCCTGTCATATCCACTCTGCAACGCGACTGCCATACGTTCAGTAATCATTTTGCCAATTCCTGTCTCCCTTTTGTTCCGTCTCTGATCTCTTCCTCAGTTACTTTTATTGTTCCTTTCCTACTCAGTGGTCTCCTGAACTTCAAGTTTTGAATATGGAAGTTCTGTCAATACCTGCAATAAACGTCCGCTGATGCTTAAGAAACATAACCTCTGCACAGCTTTTAATTTTTGCTCATAATGTATGTTCATTATTCGCTCTTTCCAAATTGCATACCTTTGGTAGAAAATTAATATTAAACCGCATTTACACAGTTTCACCATTTTTTGTTAGTGATGTTGAACTTATTGTATTCGATTCATGCAGTACATACGTATTCAAGATGCGTCAAATAAAAATGTACAATTTGATGAGTCTTTACCAAACTTGGTGAAATTCTGCTTAAGTCTAATCACAACCATCACACGCGGACGGAAATTTGAGCGTTTTTCGTGTGAGTAAAGTTCATCATTGTAATCGCGGTAGGAGACATCTTGGTGACATTTAGGAAAGCGGGTAGCTAGGATTTCAATAGAAATATCTATAAATCAAATTATATTTGTGACATCTCTTGGTGAGTGGGAAGTGGAGTATATTTCTTATGACGTATAGAGTTAACCCTACCACGAATGATACAATAGGAAACGGGATGATGACATGTGAACCCTGCACAAATAGAGTTTATGGCACGCGTTTTAATTTGGACAGAGAGTGGACGTATACTGGAATTCATGGCGCAGCTGCCGTTTGACCTTCGCGTGCCTTTTTCCACCTTCACACTCTCTGTCTTTTTCTTGAGCTCCGGAAGCAAAACATCGAGAAAATACCCTTTGGCGATCTCGAGGCCTTTACATGGAAGTTGATTTCAAGTTACCTAAACGTTGTTGGTTGTGACCACCTATTGCTAGCTATTCTTTCCACCCATTTGATTATACTGCCATTGCTTCCCTACTATGACATTTTGCAAGTAGCAATCATCTTTATTACCTCTTTTCCTGTTCCGTTCTAATCAAATTCATAATCACCCTATTTTCTCTCTCTACCCATACGTCTTTCTATCACTCGCCTTGCACTCCTCCTATCTGTCATCGCTGTGCGTTTTTCCTTAGGTTAATGATAGTTAAAATTTATGAATTCATGAATTTTTAATTATATTATAATTTATGATTAAAAAAATAATATACAATATTGAGGTGCCTCTAAAAAACTGGAAACGGTCAACGTGCTAATACGTTTTAAGTAACCCCATTTTCCTTCTTTTTTTTCCAGATCTCGGTATATAGTGTTTTGAATAAAAAATGAAAAAATTGGTGTTTTGAGGAAAAACTTCGATACCAATATATTTGTCACATCACGTAAAATAAATGTATGAAAAATATTTTTTTAAATTATATTTATAATCACACCGTCTGCGAGTGAAAAATGCAAATAAATGTATTCGGTCTACGTTTGAAGATATATCTGATCAATGTCAAGGGTTCTAATGATCTTGACGTTGACGAGACCTAAAGCCCCACCAAACAATGATCAATGTCAATTGTAAATAATTTCATTTTCTGTCAGAAAATACATCAAGATTCTCACACTGAGTGACGAAAGGTCACTCAGTGAAATTACTAAATGAGAATGGGAATAAAAACTTGAAATAAAAGTAAATGGATCCAGTTCTCTTTCCGTCTTGGTGCGTAGTGATTCGCAACCTATGCTGTCTATTTGAAGAGGGTTTTCTATTCCGTCGCTCCACGCCCGCACCTGTCGCCCGCGTGCGCAGCTGCGTCGCGCCTCCTCCGCCCCCATTGTGGCGACGAAGGTGACCCTCGGAGGAGGAGAAGCTAAATCAGGGCACGCGCACTTCGCTACACGAAACAACGCGCCAATGATTTGTGATATGAGACAATCAACACACCATTCACTCCATTTGTTTTCCACTATGGAATCTAAAAACGGTAGGTGGTGGTCGCTGGCTGACGGTAGGTACAGTGTGACGAGTGAGGTATCAAAGAAAATATGGAAACATTTCCTTCCAATAGTGCAACTCATACAGTAAGAGATGTCCTAAATTCCATGTTGAATTTAGATTCAAACAAATGTGGCAGGATACTACAGGTTCTAAATTAAAGTGGTCTTGGCTGAAAAGCAACACACGTTCGTTGACTACTACTTAATATATTTAGAAATTTATTGAAAGAATTCTCAGAGCAAACAAAAAATTTATCCGCGAATGCTATATAGAATACGAAGTTCGTTTATAAAGTTACACCTACGATACTCATACAAAACTAGACCACGCGTAGAGTATAATAGTATATCGTGGAATGTCAAGGAAGTCTCGCGTTGGTGCCGTGCACCAAGGTTGCTCAACATCAGAATAATTAACTCTTAGAATAATACGATAATCATATATTAATATAATTCATTATTTTACACACTAAACATAACGAATAAAAATTTATTCATTTATTTGACTAACAGTAATTGACGAATAAAGAATTATTCTTTTATTTGAAGTAAATAAATAACGAATGAAAAGTAGTTCTTTCATTTAACGAAAATGAATATCCAATAAAAAATTACTTTTTTATTTGACGAAATTGAATGACGAATAAAAGTATTCGCTTGTTTGACGTATATGAATGAAAAGTTGTTCTTTTACCGTTCGTTAATGGATAAGTAATAAAAAATTACTTTTTGTCATTACAAAACTAAAACTTTTCTTTTATTGTGATATTCTTAAACCAATTATGTACAATGAATAACGATTAAAACTATACTTTTCTGGGTTTGAAGGAATAACTAACTCAAAAGCGAAAGGTGGTCGTACTGACGTCCGGGATTGTGATGCTTTTCAATCTCTCTTTCACTCAATTCTCAATGTCATAAATCTATGCAGCCAAGAATTTGCTCAGATCTTGGAATACACTTGAAACCTTCTTACAAAAAGAAATTGTTGTGTAAGAATACTATTATCGGTAAAAATATTTTCTGTCTATACAAGCAAACAATATTCATTTTCGTTTTTCTCACTTTACAACTGTTAACCGGAACATCTACTCGTAAAACGTCGAGGAATGGCAGTTAATAATATCCATTTTTACCATATGTCAGACTGGGAAAACGTAAAAATATTACCATACACGCACTCCACCCAATGTTGCGATCCTTGGGGATAATCATTATTGTGAGCGATCTGTCACAATAATCTCGTGATAGAAACGAACACTCTTTCATTACCTTGTAAGACGAGAAATGAAATGTTGTTTAAAACGTAGCATAAATGTTACATAGCTTGACACGTACATTATCGTCATTGCTGTTCATGTATACAACATCATTCAGCAATAATACAAATAAGTGAATACCTTTATTTTCGTTATTTATTTTCAAGAATAACATATTATTCGTCAATCAATCAGTGTCGAGTAAATTAATAACTATTTATTCGTTATTTATTTACATCAAATAAAAGAATAACTTGTCATTCGTCAATCTGTGTTTGTCGAATAATAGAATAGTTTGTTATTAGTTATTCATTTACGTCAAATTAAAAGATAACTTGTTGAATAACGAATGGTCGTTTAATTTATCATATTTTATTCCCTGAATAAGAATATTGCCAACCCCGTCGTACCTGAAAACTTTTAATGAGAAGTATTGAAGAGGCCGTCTGAAAACCCAGGAGTACCACAATCTCTTCCCTTTGAAGTTATCGACATGAGTATGATTCCTCAAAAAGTAATCTATTTGTTTGGCAGCTAATATATCTTCTTTTTTATGTAATTTTGTTTTTAAAAATTTCCATGTTATTGAGTGTGTTTTGTTTATTTTAAACCAGATGTTGCCAGTAAAAGCAGACAGGTTAAATGCATTTAGCTTTGATTCATCCATATAAAAATTATAATTTAAAGATACAATACTGTAAAAACCATTCAGTTTCCGCCTCAATTTTTCACATACTTCTTTAAATGTATTGTCGTATGTTCATAAGATATTGCCATCAATATTCCCTAACCATTTATAATCATGATGAAAAGAAATACCTTTCATTATTTTTGATAATATACATGAACATAAATTTTCTTAGTTTCCTTTCACCATGATCCATGAAAGTATGTAATTTTCTCTTTTTACGACGCAGCAAAATACCCTTTTCATTAAAATTATGTATACTTCAATTAATATGTCCACGTCTATTCATATTCAGGAAATATGCTACAAAGATAAAGCAAATAATGAGAAAAATAGGGAATAATATTTTAGTATTGCAATTTGAACCTTCATATAGCCGTAATTTGACGGATTACAAATGTTAAGTTAACTTGGTAATACGACGGAGTGAAAAAAGGAAATATCACGATATTGCACTGAGAGTAGTAAATTCAGATCATTCCCTCTCATGCTCACAAATTATCTTCGTTGTGTGTTTCAGTGCAATGGATGAGTGAGCAAAGTCCTTGGACCTGCGGAAGTGTTCGACTCTGCGGACTCAAGTCTGACCTCGTAGTCATAGTACCTGCTGCAACACAGGACTCGATCAATACGCCGGCAACGCCCTCTGCGTATCCACCTCAACTCTCACATCCTCTTCGTCCACCCGCACTGATAGAATGAATCTAATTGAACGCATCTTGACCACTATGATACTGATGACAGGCAAGCAACGTTAATATTAACATTGCAATACATCGTAATATTTTGAAGCACTTATGCAATTTTTGATAGCTAATTGTAATTTTGAATGTATGTCGAACCCACTGCATACAAAATGTGTACCAAGTTATTAGTTATAATAAAAAAATCATCGTGTAACTTCTCTTTCTGGCGATCATTATGATTTTCTTGTGTGTTTCATATATAATTGGAAAGTCAATGGGTTGTTAAATTGTTAATTAAGTGTGATTTATTTAAAGCTACTACCTCTTCAATACGTTAAACAGAAGTGTGTGTGTATATAAAAGTCTGTAACTTTCGACAAGGAGAAGCAAAACATGATTCAAATGTCCTCCAGGTCTGAAAGATGGATTTGTGATTCTGAAACACCGTGAGGTAGTCTCATCTCTTCAGCCAGCCACGCAGAGGAAAGCTACCACTCTCTTCCGAGGAAAATAAGCGAGTCCTTGGGAGACGCAATTCCCGAAGCGATAGCTGTCTTCGTTTTATTGCTCGTATTTCATATTTCGACTTCGTTTCCTGGAGGAATGGTCATATTCTACTATCTGTGTTGAAAATGAAACTGTCCATCACTCTTCAGTTGATCGAAAACGTGAATTATGGTCCGTGATTGTTAAATTAATATTATTTGTAATTGTTGTTGAAAATTATTTTCTTTGTGTGGAAGTAATACGATTCTAAGATTAAATGTTTCTACATATATTATATCGATGGATATGCATTTTTTACAGTAAACCTTTTCGGGTCCAGGATGACACAAACTTTTTTTACATTCACTTTAGACATCTTCGTCTCCAACCAAGTCATTATGGGGTGCTAAATAATACGTACTTCTGAATAAGCAACACACGATCTTATGAACCAAAGATGTAAGAGATTTATGCTAAGTTTCCGTGACCGACACATGCCGCCAAAACGTAGCTGCCAGATATCTTCAAAAGAAGAATAAACATAGTAAATATATACCAAAAAACCCATATGACAGCTGCAGAACAATTTCGGAGGATGGGGCAGCATCGACAAGTTTAGGCGCTCCACACTTCTAGGGTGATGCATTCAACAGAATAGAAAGTATAATAAAGATCACCATAATAACCATCTGACGACTTGGTCGACGTAGACCTCAACTGAGTAACGGTTATCCACAGACTCTTCTTGACCAATACAATCAGCAACTTAAACTTTAATAATGTTTTTACAACATATAAAACTTTTATAATGACAGCAAAACAGAGACAAGGCTTAAAGAGGTGACACAAAAGTACTTGCAAATCACATGTACAATATATAGTATGATTTGTCTGTGATGAAATGACGTTATAAGTTCCGCACATGTCGGAGAGGGAGTAAAGATGAGGTAGACCATGGATCGGGAGGGGGTGAATTTGCACAAGCGCACAGCGCCATTGCTCCATTGACCTCCCGACGTCATTGCACTAAAATAAAACTCGTACTATAACAACAAATGTTGAAATATTCTTTTAATTTCATCGATGACTACGATGACGGCGATAATAAAGGGTGCACTCATAATATTTCGAGTTTGGTAATATACTCGCACAACGCATACTGAAGTATCGATCCAGTCTGACATTTACGGAGATTCAGGTGGTTAAATATAAAATCATGACCGGTTAAAATATGATAAAATTTTGCAACGAGTTGCGAGAACCCAATTTTGATTTACAAACGGAATTGAAAACAGCTTTTAGATACACACGGAATTGAAAACAGCCTTTAGATACACACGGAATTGAAAACAGCTTTTAGATACACACGGAATTGAAAACAGCTTTTAGATACACACGGAATAACAGAAAATATAACTTTGCTGGCCGTGGTATTCCACAGTGATTATGCGGGCGTGTTTATTGCATTGGAGAGCTCTGCGCTGGTGGCAATCATGAAAGCGTTGGAGGCGATGGCGCGTCGCCGCCCCTCGTTCGATGGTCCACCCTCCGTCGCTCGTACTAATGCGGCCATGTATTCATAGGCGGCGGAGGAGGAGGAAGAGAGGCGAGTCAAGTCGCGAGAGCAGGGCTCCCCTCAGTTTGTCATCAGTGGGATTGCGTTGCCACCGATAGACAACGCCCTTGCCCTTCCTCCGGCTTCTCTACGGCGAGCGATCGCCTATGCACTTTTAGACTCGATTCTATTGGGTCAATAACCTCCTCACGTTGCCTCTACATCGATGGCGTTTTGCAATGGTGCATTCGAAAAGGTGACTTGCGCGTGAATAAATCCTTAGTTGGTGAGAAATGTTATTTGTTCAAGTGAAAAATTACTAAACGATTCTGTAGATTTGTACGATGATTCCCTCCTTCTGAATAATTCTCTCATTTTTTTGATTATACATTAAACTTTTAAAATCTTATCAACAATACTAAATCTCTCCTGAATTGACTATGATTTTGTAGTACTTTTGTTGGTGATAAATTGGTGGTGAATTGGTGATAAAAAAATTAATTCAGCGACGTCCAAATGTACACAAACACTACGACGATACATGGAAGAAGCGGTGCTAGGTGTATTTTTGCTGCTGTTTTCACCGACCATCCGATGTGTTACTTCGATTTCTTTTATCATTGTTTGGTGATATGGGTGTTGATGTAATATGAAAGTGTGCTTCATTGGTGTTGGTATCAATTTAATTGGTAGCAACTTAATTGTTATCTTTGTAATCAAGAAAACCGTCATGACGAATACGTTATTCATCAATTCTCCAAAACAGTTTATTGTACTTCTTTATTTCTATTATAGGTTGGACCGTAACATGAGATGGTACTACGCGATGATAGCGAGAATATGAGAATAGCGTGTATGTTACGTGAAATCCTTTAACACCATATATGTTCGATCATAAACATGCTAAGATCTGAACAAAAATATTCGATAGTTGTAACGGGTTAATTTCGTAAGGAACGAATTTGCAGACAATGTGAATGCACGATACCAGTTTTGGAGAAGCATTGATTTAAAATGTAGCAGTGACTTTCATAATACAAATGGTGTTTGACGAACCCCGCTTCTAATAAGTTAGAAAGGATGCAACTCTAAAGAGTGATATATCGATAAATCTCCGTCTCTTTTAATTACTATCACCTTGTGGTAATTATTGAAGTTTCATTTTTTATCTCGCCCTTCCTCAGTTCCCCGTAGAGTGAATGGTCGTGAGGAAGAGGGGAGGGCGATATAGTATGCGCGGAATGCAGTGCGCTACTCGACGCCAAAATGACTCAGTGAGTCACGGCCATCTGCCGCTCCCATCACATCACCATTCTGTTACATCGTCACCAAGTCTTTCCCGAATGACGTCATTAGTTGCAATTTTTGTTTTAGTTAAAATAAAACAAATGTTACATATTCAGAATTTCCTACTTTAAGGAAAATAAATTATAGAATTCGTATTTATTTACTGTTTCAAGTGTGTTGTTCACCACTGGCACCTACATGTGAAACACGCGTGCATTTAGATCCTTTGTGGAACCATCCTCATAACTTTCGTATCAGCTCCAACTCGGATCACATTGTGCACTGGGAGTCCACAGTTTTCACGAAAACAGGAACGGATGGTATTGATGTGAACATGAGGTAGACATTTTGCCCGACAATGTGTTAAATTCTAATAAATTCACGTATTGTTGGTAGAGCAGAAGAACAGCGGGAACGACAGTAGAGCAGCTCTGGCGCATCGAAACATGATATCCGATGATGGAACTAAGTATAGTCTTACCCCTCCCCACACATACACAAACATTTTACTTACCCGTTACACACACATATGTTACACCTTATACATACTGAACAGTGAAACTATGCAAAGCATTAAAACTGTTTTATGTTGCACTGAATGATATGTCACGATCTGAGACTGATGTTGTTAATTGCATTTAATCTACTCCTGATCTGAATAATATTAACCCACTCCTTCTAAATAAATATATCGATCTCATTATTACGTGGAATAATTAAAGTGGAACACACTCATTAAATATATAAATTATTCTTGGAAATTCTCTTATATTACATCACTAAAGTGAAAAGGTGAGAATAAAACTTATGTGCCTAACTATAGTTCCATAAATAAGTATTATCTACTAGCAAAAATAATATTTTAATCACAATTAAAATTTATAATTATTTATAATCTAACTTGTGCAAGTATATAATTACTGAACAACACGATTTCTTAGCTGGAAATTCGAAAATTAAGCGGTCCGAGAGCAAAAATAGTAAATTTAATGGTCCATGTGGTCCAAAAGATTGGCAACGTCCGTGCTAGAGCCAACGCTTCTGACACGTAACTTCATCCGCATGCTTCGAATAGGTCATGCGCAATTCATAACATAAAATTAAAAAAATGAATTAAATATAAGTGTGAATAAACATGTGAAAAAAAGAATAATTTTTAAAAGTGAAAGATTTTCTCAGGGTCAGGATCACGATTTACTCAATGACCAATCGTTTGAATAAATTTATATTCTGTGTCTAGCTGTACATTCATTGACAATCGTTATGTGAGATTATTTTCGTATTATAAACAATACTTATTATAGTTTGGTCTGAAAGTGACAAAATTGTGTCTTCTTTTCGTATATTCTGAAATCATGTATGTAGTGTTCCTAAATATATTGTAATGTAAAATTTAGATCCTTTCCAAGAGGAAAATGAAAGCGATGGGCATAAATGCTTAAACGCAATAAAAGCTAAGCAAAACAAAACCTAAGTCTATATATATTTCTCAAATCTCCAGTATCGACATGATTATATTAAATTACTCACCAAGCCTGAAATATTTTCTTAATTCGTTTCTTATTAGAGGTAAACAAGATCTATAATTTAAAGCCAATATTTCAATCTGCTGGTAGACTTATTTCATAATTATCAGTACTCCTGAATCACAACGAATGTTTATTATAAAATATTCTTCTCTGTGAATAGAGAAGTTATAGAAATTACTGCATAATTATTGATGTGAATTATAATAAAAAGTTTCAATATCGTTCATAAATCTCAAATAATCAGTATTCTGCGTGGAGGAAACCTAATATTGATAACAACATTAAACAAGTACGTGGTGGAATAAATAGAATTGTAAATATTATTGAACAAAGCTGCGTAGCGATTGAGTATTGTCCTTGTGTTTTCCCCTTCATTCGCTCCCGACATCTTGGTCACCCTAGACGCTTGTTGGAGTTCGCTGTTGATCTTGGGTACGCAATACGCCGCGCCACCATTGATCCGAGACCGGAACAGGCGGCCGCTGCAAGATGGCGGCTGCGCGCATCCAAGCCATGGCGGGGGTGACTGCGAATCGCACCCCGTGTTCCAGGAAGAGGAGAAATTCAACGTTCATTCATAGTTTTCACTCCATCTCGTACGTCCAAATTGACTGAAGAATCTGAAAACTAATCTGAGGCTCCAGATTTTTCTAAAAAACAAGTCAAATTAAAATATTTTAAGGTATATAAATAATGCTCTTGTGCTTAATATGAGTACTTTTTCCATTATACAAAATTTCCCATTTTTGTGTGCAGAGATATTTGGCGAAATGTGGAATTACGTATTGCTTCTTTTATACTTCTTCCAGTAATTAAAGCACTACTTTGACCGATCGTGAGAAGGTTGTTGTACAATTGTTATATTTTATGAATAAGATATAGAAATAATATATTAACAAAATGGTATTCATGTATACAGATATTTATTATTACGGAGCAAATGAGCATTGCTTAGTGGCTTCGATGAACATTATAATACATTTAATACACATTAAACGTAACACGACTTATAAAGATATGATACTAAACAAACAAATAAGTACACTTTCGAGAACAGTTAGATATTTTTCCCCTAAAAATAATAAAGATGCTTCTTTCCAACTCTCACTTCACCACACTGATCTGCTCTGAGTTTCACATACTACTTACTCATTCACCATTTCACTACACTACACTTCACATTCCGAAGACTTTTTCTAAAGGAGTTTACAGTTTTGCGGAAAGTGTGTAACATTGCTGCAGGTAATTCGTTCCACTCAGTAATACTTTTATTTGCGAAAGAAAATTTTCCTACATTTATGCGCTGATTTCTTTCCCTATATTGAGACAGTGGTCATTCTACCCTTATGCGTAACGAGACATAAAATCTGGAGATGCTTATTGATCTTGAAATTTTGCACCATAACTCCACAACGTGGATGCCAAACGGATGACGTCGTTGAGGGTGGTGGTGGTGACGAGGAGTGTGGGAGGGGGTAGCGGAGCGGCAGCGGGGGCGGTCTGACTTATTGATCGCGCTGCGCCGTCTCGCCGCAACCCGCCCACCACCACCACCCCGCCAACGCTCATGCAGCGGCCATCTTGCCGTGTAAGTAGAGGAGATACGTCAAGGGGCCTTGGGGATCTGTCGAAAGGACGGAGGTATTGAAGTTGCTGAATCGAGGGTAGGATAAAAGGGCGAGTGAGGAAGTTGAGGACATGGTCCGACTCCAGTTTTAGACAGAATTGCTCTAGAGAATTATACATCCAAATGAAATTTGATGCATTTCTTTTTATTTAATGTCTTTGGAGACAATGGCTTTGTGTAAGCGTCTTTTTGTTTGCTTACAACAAGATGAATTTTCAGACAGTACTTTTTTTTAGAAGGGGGACCGTAAACATCGGTGTGCCATAACTTCTGCCATTTATTAGGAATTAGATGAATTAGTTGCTCCAACGAAATATTTTTATGAAATATATTTTTTGTATAATTACTCCCACTAGATAAAAATGGCGACAGCGGGGAATAGGATCCAGTAACTCGTGCTATGATCACAAAGTTGTTGACTGCTACATGACTACTTCGCGTTTCACTGCTTTACGCCAATTGAACCCAGGCATCATACTCCGGCAGACACATTCCCATACAGGAATGGCCGTAGCTATCGCATATCTTCTCCATGTGTAGGTACAGGAGAAGATACATTCATTTTTCATGTACGTAGTGCAAATGTAAAACATTGATTTTACTTGAAATATCAATTAATATTGATGGACTTTCGGATCTTATATTTTCCTTCAACAAAAAAGTATCATATTTACAAAAGATCATGCGGTGGTAGAAGTCAAATTCAAGAACCAGATTATAATGGTCTCGTGTTCTTTAGATCAGATACGTACAGTTTATTACGGTATTGTATCGGAACAGTTTCTTTCAGGCGAAATTCTGTGAATTTTATTCTGCACTCTTGACATCGTCTATTTTCCACCTCTATATGCAAGAAAATGTAACTCTTACTTTAAGGAATAAAAGATACTCATTTGAAATATGATGTGTAATGAAATAAATACAACAAAATAATTACGAAATGATTACTATAAGCTATAATTATTCTTCAAATAAGCGTCTATAGTGACTGCGATATATGTCCTCTGATAATGGCACTTTATGCTACAAAACAGGACGCAGGATTGGCACTTGTGTTGGCAACGTCGATCTAAAACCAAAAATAGGTTTACTGCCGTTTGAAAGGGAAGTACGCTGGAGGGATACGTAAACGCACAAAGAAACTCAGACTGTTGTGCAATCTTTCTTTTCTTTGCTACGGTCAAAGTTAGAGACGAATTCTTACAATTAAAGTTCTATTTATAATTTATGACCTTTTGCATAAACATAATGTTACTTATTCTTATGATTTTTGTCTGACTGCCCCTTTGGTTGTTTGATTTTGAATTTATTATCTCTTGACGATATTCTATGAATTGCATTGAAATGTTGTAAATATTCATAAAAACTCTTAAAATACATTTTTGCAGTGAACTTAATTAAAGCATTGAAACAGAAATATTATATTTCCAGGTAACGTTTTTTTTTAATTAAAAACATAATACATTAAAAGAAAAGGAATCTAATGGTGAAGTTAGCACGACAACAGAGCTAAAAAATAGTGATAAACCTGTCGTTAATTCGTGTGCAGAATATTAAGAATAATTTACGAAGTGACACACAACAAAAAACCCCGTACGTTGAGCTCATAGAAAGACAAATCGTTAAAAGGGGATAAAACATGCATCATTCGAGAAAAACAATTCCAAGTTAGTAACATTTTGCTTTCAGCGCACTGCAGCTGTAGCTCTACCTCTTCCCCTCTTTTCTTTTTTTATTATTCGCAGTTCGGTAAGTGTCGATCGTCTTCTGATTTGTCTTCATACAAAGGTGTAAAATAATATGAGAGGTCTTGGGCAGTACTACCGATACATCGATAAAGGTTTCAATTTCTTGGAACGAATTTAAGCAGTTTTCAATGTTAACACTAATCGTTATATATAACCTTAACCACAATATTATGACCGTTAAAATGTTCATTCTTTTAATTGTCAACCGGAGATTCGAATAATTTTGAATTACTTAAAACAAATAATTTTGATACCTTTTTCAAATGTAAGAACCTTACAGACTTGGTAGAAGGCAAAAAAGGAACAAGACGCTGCACACCCTAACCGTCGTAACGTTGAGAGCGACTCATAAAATACAGTGAATGTCAGTTGAACGCAGGGGTCCCTCCGATGATCACATTAGGTGGTCGCCTTATTGAAAGAGCGGAGCAGTGCTATGGAAGTGTACTCCACTGCTTTAGTCATGACTGAAAAGGATAACATACGAATTGGGACAAGGAGAGGAATAAAAGAGAGAAAAATTTAACCCAAAACTGAAGATCTTCTCTATGATAGAATTTACATTATCTTAAGTGGTTGAATCTACTTTATTTTATAAAAGTAAATATTCCATAAGTAATTTATTCAATGGTTTAAAAACTAAAATTATTTGAAATATTATGATTACATTCGAATCTTAAATGTAGACTGTAAGCATTTGCGTCATAAGAATATGAGTGTAAAGTTTGGAATTTTTGGAATGCAATAGAAGAAATAAAATATTGTTTTATTTTCAGAAAATAACACACCAAACTTAGGGCATAATTTCACCGCAGTATTCGTATTACATAATTCAAGATTCTTCCTTGTTTCACCCTGAAGCTAGCAGAGCTAGCGTTTGTTTTGGTATCGCACTCATCCCACGCCTGTGTGGATAGGCAATCTGTCATACACTTTTGCTAGACGGGTTGACAGTCTCGGATGTTTGAAGGGATCGATTTCCTAACATTTGCTCAGAAAATGTTTAGTATGATATCCTTCTATGTTACAGCATTGATTCATTCCCTAAATTGTATTTAATGAATCTCAATTATATATCATAAGTTTCATCGACTTGTTCTGGAGGTTATTGTCACGTAACAGTGATGTTCATTATGTGAGTGAGAACAAAAACGAAAGACCGGAAAACAAATAAATTTAAACTTTATATTAAATACCATAAATTTGTTTTAAACTTGTTTTAGGAACTGTAATGTTCTAAAACATTAAGTACAAATGTTTAATTATTTACTCTACAGTAGGGATTACTTAATCGCAAAAACGTATTTCAAATGTTTTTTATCATTTTATTTTCAAGTATTTTTATATTTATAGTGAAGTCTTTAGAAAACAATGTCCTCAGTCTTCTCCTTTCCATTTCACAGTCCCTGTCTTATGTACAGTGGAACTTGTAATTGCGTGGTAAATGGGTAGGGCACCAATATACTGGCCGAACGACCGCGATTTAAATCGAGGTAGTACGTATATGTCTCTTTGTTTCTAATGAATACAATGTAAAACGTTTAGGTTTAAGTAAACTTCTGGATCTTATTATACCAAACGTTACTAACGACTAGTATTTTAACAAAAAACCGTATGGAATATATTTCTAGAAAAGTAACGGGTATGCGTGTGATTTTTTTATTGTAAAAATGACACGAAAGGTAAAGCCGAACTATTCTTAATTCATGAAGATTATTGTCGGTTGAAAAATGGTTAAATATTCTATTAACTAAAATAAAATATTTCGAAGAAGATAAAGTCAAATTTATTGTTTTAATAGTGCTTAGATACGGACAATGATATGGAAAACAGCAGAGTATCACCGACTCTTCTCATTATCTCCGAAGTCAGCAGAATCTAGTCACATGCACTCGCAAGCTCTTCCAAACCCCTTCTTACTTGAGAACGTACTCAAGTCCTGACGTTCAAAGGATAGGAGTTTCTTGCAAGCGACGTCGTGATTTGGACACTGCACAATATGGATTAATTTTTGTTTTGCTTTTGTAATGAAACTTAAAAGTCCCAAAATCATGTACCAATTCTAAGCAAGAGAATGAAATTAATTGTACACTTTTTGGAAATCATGCTCATTAATGATTATATTAAGCACTCTGATATTATCAATTATTGTAACTTTAATTTTTCATGTAACTTAGTTCTTCATAACCACTCCTCGTACTTACATATCTTCTTAAGTACACTTTTGATTCACTATGCAATACGAATTCGAGAATTCTACAATCCAAAAGATTCGAAAATTATTCAACACGCTTTCATTCATTTCTTGCTTTCATTAAAATTATTTCACTGCACCCTTACTGTAATAAATGTCTTCCAAATAATAATTCCACAACTCTCTATTGATGGAAAATATTGTTCACCTGACTTTGTTCGTGTCCCTCATTCCACTCATCGCAAAGCCTCTTTCCTCTCTTCTTTTCTTCCTCTATCCCCGCGATCACTCACCCACCCTCGCTAGCGCGCACACAATCTGCCTTAATGGCGCCTCGAGCGGAGCTTCCGGCCACGTGCACAGCCACGCGCTGAGGGTTGCTGCCGGGGAGGACGGGGTATGCGCCACGCACCCGAGATCGCCTCGCGAGCCCCGCTGCAATTAAAGGAGCGACGGAGACAGAGGGAGGGTGCTGCCGGTAAGGCTTACTCAGCCCATTGGTAAACTCATGCTACATCGAATAATTTGTTTATATAAATTAAAAACTTAGTTCTGACAAATTATGTAAATTTTCTGTTTATTTTCTTATGTCTTGTAAAGATGGGTTCTTAATTCCAAGAGTTCTTTTAAAATTTTTATTCATCATTCCCGCAAAATTTCTTGTTCTCCGATAGATAGAGATCGCTAATTTAAGACCCTAAATATTATTCTGTATGGGAATAAGGGTTGGTTCTCATTCGAACATTTCTAAATCGCGACCATACTTCCTTAAGATGAGATTTCATGTGTATGAAGTCCTTGTAGCGGAAATGGAAGAGGCGACGTGACGGGGATGAGGTGAAACGTGACAGTGAGATCTCCGTGTCATGGAGTCTGTGGGCGTCACTACGAGGGCGGCGCGGAGCAACGTGCAGTGTCATCACTCGTCAGCTGCGCAAACAGCGGACGGAGAGCGAGCGCCACAAAGTGGCCCGTGGCGGCGACGGAAGGAGGCGCCTTCAAGCACCGACCAGCAACCGCCCAGCCACGGGGAAGCACGGAGAAGCCAGCTGGTTTGCTCTGCTCCATCCTTGCGCACAAATGGATGAGTGTATGCGTAATACGTACTCCAAGGACATGCAGAGTTCAATTCTAATTAGCTTCAACAGCCAAAAGGATGTTTTTAGTTTTTTTCTATTTGAATCCCCTTTTTTTAAACAAACAAGAAAAAAAACATATCTAGATCGTCTGCCCGCTTACGAAACCAATACAAATACAATATTGATACTGTATTGACACGATTTTCAATGGACCTCAAATTCATAATATCGAAGAAATTATTATTATTAAAGTTTATGTGTACAGTATCCTTCGCCGTGATCTGTCTAAATGATTCAACCGGAATATTAGCTTTCACTTTACTCCTCTTGCAGTCCTCTTTGTGAGATCTGATCATATTGTCGAAATGTTATAACAATGGATAATATTCACAGAATCTTCAATAAAAATAAAAGAAAAAAAAACATCGTCTAAGAAATAATTTAGAGAAAATCTAGTCAGAAATTATCACCGGAAAACTATTTCCGTATAAATTAAGAATTTCTTCTCAATATTCGGAAACTACAGAAGCAATAAGCATATACATTAGTCACCCTGCTCAGCTTCGCGCATGAGTCTTGTTTGTTCTGACGCTGTTTACCCTTCGTTGTAATTCAGTGTAGTACGTTTTAGTATATTATAGTACGTTTATATAGAATAACCGCATGCTATTCTTAATTAGTTCGTGATATTTAGCGGAGATTTGTAAAAGCACCTTTCCTTCTGATTCATCGGATTTCTCTCTAAATCTGAATTTAAAAACATCCTATTAGTAAGCTACATCCCGTCAAAATATCAAGTCTTTTCTTTAATATTTTACTGAATGTTTAAATCAATTCAGGACAACTCACGAAATATTTTCTCAACATTCCTCCCATTAAATACTGAAATGTCGAAAATTCCAGGCATTGCTTCTTCAGGTACTTGAGTTGAAAAACTTTATCTACCAAAAATCTGAATTATATTGTGAGTTAGAGAGCCAGTAATGTTCTGCATTGTTAACGTCGAAAACCTGAATCCGTTTCTACCCTTTTGCAACCATTGAGTATGAAACATCCAAAAAATCAAAAACACTTTAAGATGTTTAAATTAAGAATATTTTAAAATAACAATGAAATGCGATATAGAGAAAGAGTAAAATTTCGGGATACCACCTTCATCCCAATTTTCCACTAAATAATCAAAATTTCGAAAAATCCGATCTTCAGAAGCCTAGAAAATACAAAAACATCATCACAAAGGTTCAAGTTTCTATCCAGTAGTTTTATTCTGAGTTGATGAATGATTCAGTCTGGTAATCAGTCATTTAGTCTTTTTGTCGCTCAGGACAACATCGATTATATTACTTGATAGTTTTATATACATAATATACTATGCATGAACTATTTATATGAGTTTTAGAGAAAAATTGTCTTATCAACGAATGTGATATATTTCCTTTAAGGAAAATAGTAATAAATTTTATATTCTTAGCAAATAAACTTAAAAATATCAGCTATAATAGTGTCAGCGACACTCGAGATATTATTTGCGTGTAGGATTTCTCATTGCTATACGTTAATTGTGCCTAGAGTTGAGGAGTGTGAATCTAATACCCTACCCTCCTCATAGAGCAGGAGATTATAGAAAAAAAATTCCATTTCCATGTACATAAATAAACAATACAAATAAAATTATAAACGTGGCTGTGGGTGACCGGAGAATTGTAATAGTGAAACAATTGATTTTACATATCTATGATTGTCTGAGAGTGTCCGACTGAATCTTATTTCAAAATTTACAATTTTGTAATAAACCCATCAAGTCGCTTCAAAAGATAAATTTGGCTCAAATAAAGCGTGACTTATTCATAAAGCGATTAGTTGTACAAGTATTTTTAAAGCGATTAGTTGTGCAAGTGCTGTAGGATCACACCACAGAAGAAAAAAAATGAACTCATTGTACTTCCATTTATAAATGTTACGTTCTTTAAATCCTCCACGTGCTTTTAAATTATTTGTTATATTATCATAAAAAACTTCTTTCTTGTAAGTACTACATGAACCCTTATATTACTTGTAACAAAGTATTATGTAAATGTTGTGAAATCCATCAAAAATGTAACATTTGAAACGCAATAACTCTGATGAGTTAAATGCTTATCCGTTTGTATCTACAACAGAATTCTTCTCCAGTTTTACATACATAGGCGTTCGTTGTATCTTAAAGACGAATTAAGTTTGAAGCCGAAAGATGATGAACTGATACATGGAAACGAACGTTAAGCGACAAGGGGGAACGGACACGCGTCCAAAGAGATACAATAGATATCGGGAAGAAGGAAGAAAATAGTGGAGAGGAGCAACGGAGCGCGACGAAAGGAAAGAGTGGTAGGGCGGGAACAGTGGACGGTCGCGTGGCTTCACAGAACTCCCTTCGCGCTGAGGGTGAGAGCAAGGGCGGGCCCCTTGCGTCTCATTTGCCTAACGCTGGCTGGTCACGTGGCCACCGCCCGCTCCGTCACGATCCAGCTACTACGACGAAGGGAAGCGACACGACGGTGGTTTTATACGCAGCGGTGCACGATAGTGACGGAAGTGCAGACGAAGGCAGAGAAAGGAATGACGCATAGGAGCCAAGGAGCACTTCCTTGGAAAGTTATAGAAAGATAGATAGTACAGCTGCCTAAATGGTGCCACACATTGATGGTTTTTTCTCACGACGCCTTTCGGGAACAGGACCATTTCTTTCGCGGCAAACGTCTGTTCTCTCTCTTCCTCTCAGGGTGAATCAACTGACCAATTAGAGGAAAAGAATCATTGCCATTACGATTATATGGAAGAGACAATTCCATATGGAGGCAATTCTATTTTTCTAACCCGCGGTTTATAATCTAGTTTTTTTTCGTTAAGAATAAAAATATCTTTCCCATCAATATATAAAAAAAGATAAATAATATAAACTACACACAGATGATATTTAAAACGAAGCAATGGCTATCGTCAGCTTCAATTTACCGCTAGAGACACGAAAATAGTCCTCTGGAAAAAATTAATCATAACAAAGATGGTAACCCCAAACAAATGGGGAATACAGAAGTATTGGAGCAAATTAGTAAAAAGCGCATAGTGGAGTATTAGAAATTTCGCTTTGATTTTGTGAGAAAAAATTCCGAATTTGTTTCTAGGGATGTATATGAAGGATGAAAATAGGATGAGTAGGAAGTTAGGAAAAACCTTCATAGCAATGGAAAAACAAATTACACTTCTTTGAGATCCATAACGTTTTGCTACGAAGAGAGCAAAAAGTGGAGAAACGAAGGAAAGTGGCAGTGGGACAACGGAAGCTCCATAAACGCCAAGCAGGCATTTGCGTAAACGATGGCAGTTGTGGCTTGTTCTGATGGAGGAGGGAGGGGACAGCGAGCGCAACGGCAGACGGAGAAGTGTGTGCGGCACGCAGCCTCGCAGCTGCGATGTCGCGTTCAGAAGAAGCGCTTCTCTGTGATCCCGTAGCGAGCGAAGGAAGAGGTCGAGGGAGGGAGGGGACAACGCACGTGGGCGGCGCAGATGCTTCCTCGTTCCCGAGGCGCCTGCCTCCGCGCTGCCTTAGCCGTCACTGTGGATTCAAATCACCAAAGTCATGTCCACTTATCGGATATCAGTGTATAGAAGATATCCCATCAAATTAACACTTGAATCTCCGTATTATCTTATCACACGATAAAAAATATGGAAGAAAGCATACTCATGATTTCTACCTTTTAAATGACAGTTATCATAACGACGATAATCCAATTACTGGTGTGCAATATTTTCAAAAGTGGTAAATGAGTCACATTTCTTTTTCTCTGACTTAATCCTCCGCACTGTGAACAAAAGGTGCCATCTTGTCTGAACCAGGAGTGTCACGCTCCATAATGATGGAAAGAATACGAGACTACAATAATGTGTATTCTGCACGTCGACAAACTATGCTCAGCAGCAGGTCTCCGCCACATGGATAGTCGTTAGTCACAGCGGGAAAAAACACACAATTGATTCCACAATTTCGTTAGTTCCCGTACATCTTCTCTTTGAAAACTCTTAAAAGTTATTGATAAAAAATAGGCACTTCAAAATTAAGGCACGAAAATGCTGACGTCATATTTCGGCTTTTTTACGTTACTTACCCCACCTTTCAATATTTTAACAAATATAGAGTTTGAGAGGAAATCGTTATGTATTTCTTGAAGCTTGAAGTATTCTTATGTATTTTCAATTATTATCTTACCACCAGTATGAAATACTTCGATTTTCTTTACCAGAAAATACCCCTGGACCTTAAATGATGTGATCTTCTACGAAGACATTTCTCATTAAAAAAACGCTTAACTTAAATATCATGGGTAAATATTCCATCCCTTTTACTTCGTGATAAATCGTTAAATTTGCGAAGAAAAACTTTTAAGATATGAATGCTTTAGGTTTGCTTGCAATGGGCAATTGGAAGCAATGTTTTGCTTGCAATGGGTCTCAAGTTATTTTTCTTTTCTCTCTCCCACCACATGAGCTTATTTCATCTGTCTTACCCGGATCTTCTGTACATACATCGTTTTTCTTCGGGGTGCATTACGTCAATTTCGCGCAGTTTGTGGAAGACACCAAAATCGTCATTTCTTTTTTCTTGGGAATTACCATTTGCCATTCCGTCTGCAACACCTTCACTTTTCCTTCTGCCAGCATCTTTGCCAGCAACAGCAGCAGAGGCATCGACTGAGCCGCAGCTGCTGCGTCCGCCTGCGCCATGGAGCTATTTTGACCACCGCGCGCCGCCCGCCGCTAGAGACCACGTGCGCCGCAACGCAGAGCCGCCATCGCCGGAGGCCAAGGGGTCGGAGCCCCAAGTAGGCCACCATGCGTGTTACGCCTGTTATTGTCTCCGATGGTGTTCAAAGGGTTTGAAACGCTGCCATCAGATGGCTCACACTGGAACAACGAGCATGGACTGATGTGGTTATCCGTGCTCTTGTACTACCAGAGAAACGGCCAAATGCCACGAATACAATGCAAGAAATGATGGGTTGTATCCTTTAACTCAATTTGATGAGGAAATCGGGTGATTATATCTTAATGAGTTTGTGAGATATAGCAAGAACATAAAAAAGGACATATCTCCCCTTCAAAATAGGTATTTCTTACCATTCTTGCTCGTGCGCGTCTACTATACAAATTCTTGATTTAGTCAAAATTCCTCTCTTTAATATTTTTCATTTTGTGATGAATAAGTCACTCAGTGGACAACGCTCCGAATATAATCATCAAATTTCACCCTGTACAATAATGAAACCTCTGACTTCCGGTAATATCCAAGTAACAGTAATTTTCAAAAAATGAGATATGTCAAAAATGTTCATTTTTTTGCGAAGTTTCATTTGTGAAAGTCTAAACTATTAAACAATGAACATTCATCTCGAGTCTGTCAGAGAAAATTTACGTACAAATATATACTTGAAACGAAGATTTAAATAAATTGTGTTAAATTATCAAAGCTCGATTAACTATATTCTCATGAATAACATTAGAGTTAAACATCAATAATTTTTTATGTTTATTAAGAAGAAAAATAGTTCTTTTCATCTGTGCTTTCATGTGTTATAACACGAGTATCACTTAATATCAAAGTTGGACACCAAGGTTATAACAAAAATGTTTTGGAAATTTGAAACTGCCATAACTCGAAAAAACGAAACATTACCCCAACATGGTTGTTACCGGGAGTCACAGAAATTATACATAATACTTGCACGAATGGAAAATGAGAGTTGATCTCAAATCCATCAAGAGTTTTGATATTCAAGCTAACTCCCTAGCAGAGCAGTTACAATAGTGTTTCATGACCAATCACTGTCGTCATAATTGTGACATGATCTGCTTCTTCTTAGATCCCTGCATGGCAAAAGATTCTTCCCATATTTTCTCATTTAAAATTATTGTTGTCGTCTGTAGAAAATGTTTTGTATTCTCCATACACAATTTTTATAGAGTAGACAAATATTTTCAACTCTCCGAACAGACAAATTTCCTTTTTAAAACATTTTTGCCCGTCGTACATCCAGACCAATTCTCAGCTGCGTCGTCATTATAATCGTCGACATAACACATACGAATACTAAATCACATAATTCTTCTCGCTTTCAAGACATGGTTTCTTTTGATTTTGTATTAAAAAGATTTCTCTGCACATTCATAAAATTTGACAATGGATTTAGAAAACAGAAAATAAAGAATTAAATGAATTAGTTTCTCGTTGTATTGCATTTTACCTTAGAAGGGAAGTTGTAACGCTAATAATGAACATAAAAGTAATGCAAGATTTCAAGATTAGATATTCCCCATTTTATGAATTTCTGCTCAAGTTTCTTTCACCTTATGTTTTCTTTCTTTGTATTTCTCAAATTAATCCATACATCAATTAAATTTAAATTTTTTGAAACAAAGATTTAACGTCAAATGCCTATCACAGTTGCCTATTGTCATGAGAGAATCGTGTTAGTCGTACTCATCAGTAGAAAACAAGAGAGATAACATTCGGAAGGAATAAATGAGTGTTCCACTAGTTTTCCTATATTATTTTCTACTGTTCGGAAGATGACGCTGTACCAGACGCTTAACAAGTAAATTAATGAAACTCTTATCAAACATTTAGAGGAGAGGTTCCTAATTTGAAGGTAGCTCGTAATTTGGGACACCTTCGTTCCTTCAACACTAGTGCAGCTATCTGACGGCTGATCAGTGCAATTGTGTCGTTTAGGACAGTAGACACATTTTGCAACGATCAGCTATGTTTGGTTGACGCTACAGCCTCTTGCCAATATGATATCAGAGTCACTAAACAGTTTCCTATTTTAAACTCCCTGACGTCCAGAGGTATGTAATTTATTCATTTTGGAGTTTACAAGTCAAAAGTACAGATTCATGTCATGGTGTTACATTGCAATTTCAGTCAACTGGATAGTGGTTAATGAATAAGCGTTTGTTTTACTGCTGCTTCCCCTAATTTGGAACATTTAGTGGGTTACTAATTTGGGATACCCCAAATTTGGATCTCCTAGGATTTTTTACCAGTTTGATGACTATTCTTAGTTCTTTTCTGATTCATTGTAGATGGCTTACAATTTTAAGTTTTTAAAAACATTTCTACTAAATAATAGGTAGATTATAATTATAATTTGTGGAAATTAATGACCTACCAAATTTTTTGTTTGAATGTTTCCAGAATACCTAAAGTCTGATAGGACTTTTGGTATTTTACATTGCTTCCCTCAATCACCCACCCACCAATCTTTCGGAGCCATTGAATTAATAGAATATTATTATTCAGTAGAAGTACTAACACAATATAGCTTGAAAATATGTAAGTGATACTTGCTACCTCATGTGATTGGTATTTGCTGCCTCATGTGATTTTGGGTACCTTATGTGACGTGGACGTGTTTAATTCAAAATGAGACCGTTTCCATCGAAACACTAAGAATTTACATAATTACTAAATATTAACTAAGTCATTATTCTAATTCTGAAGCGAAGAAAAAACATTATATTTATTTGTTCCGAACAAATACAAATGCGAGTATTTGTGTCCAATTTTAAGAAAAAAATTATATCGTGAAAGAACCAAACCATAAATTGTCTCTCTGAATCCAAATTTTACTTTCAGTTCAGCAGAAAAGGAATTTAAAAAATACTAGATGACTTCCATTTTGGGGTATCCCAAATTCCAGTTTGGCTACCGTTTGGAATATCCCGATTTGTGACATTTTTTCAAGGAACCCTAGGGACTTTTCCCAATTCGTGACCTCTATATCCCAAATTGGGCGACTTCTTTTCAAGGGACCCAATATTCAACTTTTTAGAAAATTGGCCCCTCACCCCTCACTTTACCCACTTCGAGATTGTTACCCAGACACTTTAGGATTGTAAAAGTGGAATTTCTGATGTGTGATAAACATCAATTTGAAGAGTTGGTATCCCAAATTTGGAGTTTTCCCCAAAACTGGAAACTACTCGAATTTGGCGACGAAGCTGAGAACTAACTCATAGAGAAACCATTAGTGTTCTGTCAAAGCGTGTGTGATCTGTTAATAAGATTCCTCAAGTTTTCATAATTTTTTCTAATTTCTTAAGTACTGCTGGAAGGTAAATGATCAGTTATTTTTTCGTTACTTGGTTTTTCATTACTGATCCAATTTGTGAATTGACCTTGCCGAAAACTCTGTCTACTTATCTTCTAAATGATATAGCATATACTAAAATAGAATATTCCACGTTGAAGGTTAGTTGTGATTTTGTGGCATTCAACGGGGTAAAGTGGTCAGGGTCATGATGGGGCAATGTAGCCAGGTAACGGGGCAAAGTGGCCAGGGCCTCCGATCGCTTAAGATGAATTACTTACTTATTTAAACATTATTTAGATGTATGAACTGTACGCCTAGAGCTTTTATTGAATTCTTGTATGTTCAAAATTAAAAGTATTGTTTCTAACCAGTTTTAATTTCTTTTTAATTTTAAAATTTTAAATACTAATAAAGTTAAATACGTTTACAAATTCATAAAAGATTTTTTTAAATTCATTTATTTCTTATCATCTCTTGAGACATCTTGTTCCACGCAATTTAGAATTGAGATAAAACAGAAGGTAATAAAACAGAAATAATAACTGAGCAAGATGGGTGTGCTACTCGCCAACACGAAGACATTGAATTTCCTTAATAACTAGGCCTACGTTAGTGCAGGTTTGGACCCCATCAACGCATTGATATACCATTTAAATAATTCTCTTTTACGTTTTATTCAAGTATATTTTAACATTTTTTTAAATTATATAATTTGAGTTTCTGAGAAAATGTCAGTTACGTTTTACCAAAAACGAACATTACTTCATATTCATATAATGTATATGCAACATTAATTAATGAAATTTATTTATTATTAATTAAATAATGCAATTTTGAGTTATAATGATTAAAACAAAAAATATAGTTTGAGTTAGAGTTTGAGTAATTTCAAGATTTCCTGACCACTTTACCCCACATTATGGGGTACTTTGCAAGAGATGGAAAAAGCAAAAATTTTAAAAATATTTTTCAATATGACTATTGAATCTGCACACATTCTCTACATATTAAATAATTTTTGTAATTTAATTTCCTTTTAATAAGTTTACTGAATAGCGGTTTTTCTTAGAGTAGCCACTTTACCCCAATCTCCCCTACAGCATGGACAAGTTCTTTTCCTTCCTCAGTATACCTGTCTCTCTTCAAATGGAAACAATATGTTTCAGAGATGTGCTGATGGCAATATTTTAAAAATTCTTTTTAATGCGAAATTGATTTCTGATAGAATTTCTTTGATGATTAGATTCGCTGGAACTGGGGCCACACAAGTTCTTGAATATATCGGAAGAAACAGGTATACGTGTTCATGATGCATACATTGGCAATTAATTGTAATAGATCAAAGAAAGCTTTGTGAAAGTAGTATAATAATTTACAAGTATCAGTAAATTGGGTACAAATAACACATAAATATGTTTGCCAATAATAAGTTAGTTCCAGGTTCAACAATATACCCTGTCATTGCAAGCATCCCATTCATAGATCGTCTCGTTTCATGCGTCTTTCTTTACAATAATTTATTTCTAGACACAATTGTGTTTCTCATTGGTAGAACTCTCCCAGAGAACGACAGGTTGCGGCGCAGTTGAGGAATTAGGAAGAATTTCTTATTTATTCCACTTGTTAGATGTATTTCTTACTCGAAAACAAATTCTCATATTCCCCAATCTGGACTTTCAATTTAGACACGCGTGTGTATTTTTTTTTGAAATTATGGTTAAAATGAAGGAGGAGAAATAACAGTTCATATATTTATCACAAGTTTCAAGCATTTCATCGAAATGAAACTTCTATCGTAAGAGAAATGCTTCTTTATGTAATATATTATGCACTGTAATATTACATATAACATTACACTGCTAATAATATATTACAAATTCATTTTATTGTTGAAGAGACAAGATTCGAAAAACATTTTTCTAAAGTTTTCTCTTGAAGTGGAAAGAACATGCAAGATTCGTAGCAAGCAATTTGTTCTAAATCAAAATATTTGGTGAATAACCTCCCTGCCCCGCTTCATAAAATGTAAACCAAGAAGCGTAACTAACTAAGGACAAAAACATAGCAAGTAATACTCGTTACTTAGAAACTGTTTGAGTGGTGAAGTTAACTTTCTCCATTTTCTTAATAATCTTCAAAATGGATCCATTAGTGGAATTATGGTACAAAAATTGCAGTAACTTCTTTGTAATTTCCTAAAAGTTTCGTTCTGAAACTTTTTTTTGTAATATAATATTAATTAAGTGATAAAAACCAAGGAAATTGAATGGCATCAAAGTGAAATATTATTAAATACATATTACAGCATCAAAGTGATCTAAAAATCTATCTGTCACTTTCAATATTCGGTGCCCGAAACTCACACACAATCTCAGAGCAATGAAATCGTGCCACGGCTTAAACAGAAGACAATGCTAGTGCAAAAGAATTAGACTTTAATAGGCCCTCGTCCTAATCTGGATTTTGTCCCTCCTATGTCTCCACGTGTGTTCTCGTGACGTCACTACCGAAGGCTCCTAGATTAAGATTTTCTGCTTGATTTAGTCGCTATTTACGCTGGCCAGGGTCGGCTGCTCCTCCGTCGGCAGTTGTTGCCTCAGGCGAAGCGGTGCATCATGGCACGAGGGAAGGGGCACATTCACCAGGCATCACCGGTTTCTGTGCGCTCTCTCTACACACCGCTTCTGTGAATAACATTTTAATGGCAATAATGATTCATACTAAGGAATTATTCTTTTATAGATGACTGGAGTTTTAACGTTTTTTAATTTTAAAAGAATTACTTGCAAATGATTGAGAATATTCTATTTGTGCAAAAATTATATATTTTCCCTTGAATGTAAACATGAAACACATGCACAACTTTACAATATTGATAAAATGGCTATATTCGAAATGCATGGAATGATTCTGATTTTAGATGTAGTGTCTACTATGTATGAGGCATTTAGGATAAATAAATAACATATAATTAAAAAATCAGTTAAAAGCTGCATGTGACTATAAGGAAGACTACAAATGTATTTACTCCGGAAGAAAATAATAGGTATGTTCCATTAACTCTGATCACATACCCAAATGCTGTGGCAGATTTATGTATTATATATTTTCAGGATTTCTGCATGAATCATTAATAGATTAACGTGCATCAATGTTAAGAACGTGTTGGGAGTTTGATACTGCTAACGGCGATGTCTAGAGAATATATAAAAATGATGTTACATAAGTCTTGACCACAGAAGTTGGAAGAGAAAATGAAAAATGGCGATCGTTCGTCATTTTTATGGATGACACAAAGCCAAAAGTTAATTAATAAAGTTAACTATCTCTTCAAGAAAAGCACACATGAATACAGAATATTTATCTCAATCATTTTATATAGGAGTAATATCTTGAAAAATAAGTCAAGTGAAAAAATGTATAAGAGTTATAATAATAATAAATTTATTGTCAAAAACAGTACAAACTGCGTATGACCACGCGGAGGAAAATAAACTAATTTACTCTCCGGAAGCAAGCAAGGGACCATCCCATCAATTCCGATCAAGGGCCCTAAGGCAGAGGCGGATTCAAAAATTTTTTGCTAACTCCATCCTTTAGATGCATTAAGTAAGCAGGACATGCCTTGTGTGCAGGTATATAGATTGGTTGTGAGGAAGTTGATATGGATGAGTGATATTGATGTTGTAGAAATATTTTAACAAGGAAGTGTAATTGTACTCGTTATTTTTAATTTATGTGTAGCAACAATGTTCTTTTGTTGAGTTTGTTGTAGATTGTAGACATATTCTTATTATTTTGTATTTTACCCTGAGGATGGATAGAATATGCCCGTAACGTTGGCGAGTTATGTAGTGTTTATTTTTATTTTCATCTATTCAAGATAATACTCCTGTATAAAAATGATTTGAGATAAATGTTCTGTATTCGCGTGTGCTTTCTTGGTGTAATATTCAATTTTATGAATTAACTTTTGGCTTTGTGTCGTCCATAAAAATGACAAACGATTGTCATCATTTCATTTTATCTTTCTATTTTGTATTATTTCGTGACAATTTTACTTTCTACTTTATCGTTTTAATTTTCACCAAATGAATTCGTCCAGATAGCCCAACACCAATAGTTCCGTCGCGAATACTTTCCATCATATCTTTATATTCTTACACAAAAAATTTCATTGCCTCTTAAGTAAAATTATTTACGAAGTGCTCAGCTCACTGGTGAATCTAATTTCGCCAATTCTTCATTCAGAAAACGTTTATTATCTAAATAGTTCATTCTCATTAAAAATGTTATTAAAGAGTAAAAAGTAACCACCGTGCGTTGTATCACATCCAGGTTCAAACAGTTCAGTCAATCCAATCCTGTGGTTCCCCTCTGAACATATCATCTACCGACGACGGCGCATTCGCACACCATGTACCGTAAACAAACCTGCTCCTGGTGGCAGCTAACTCGCCTAACAGGGCAGGGTCATCGACGAATTAACTTTTGAACTGCTGTTATTGCGCATGCGGTGGCGCCGCGCAGATGCGATTCCAACTCAGGAGTGGAGTGCAAGAGGAGAAACGAGATTCAGGTGCACGGAACATGTGAGGTGAAAGGTCGAAGTCGTGGAAAGAAATAACTAACAGAACGTCCATAATGGAAGCTTTACCACTAATACTAATGATTCATTCGACTGACGGAGATGCATGGCGGCTTATTGTTTTACTCGAACGTATTCTTTATTGTGAACATAATGTTTTATGTATTTCTTAACTATCTTTTGCTTTTTCTGCAGAACGGAAGTGATGCAAAGCTCAGAAGAAAATGAGCGTATTTTTTTATTCTGCGTATCGGACTAGTATCTTCTAAAGTGCCACCTAACAAATTTTCAATTGATGAATATGAAAAATATTCATACAAAACTATTCAACAAATGAGTGTCATTATCAAGCGAAAAAGAAACACAAACCATTAATGAAGTTAGGGAAAGGAACAAATAAATGTAACTTAAAATACAAATTACTTTGTCAACTTTTTGTTCAAAGAAAAGAAAGCTGTTTAAACATAAAATGTGAAGTAATTCTTAATTTTAAAATCCACAAGTTGATGTGTGTGTTAAATATAGTTACCGTAATTGGTCCAGGTATAAGTTATTCATATTTGGTTTCATACTTTTTGTTTCTGTCGTAAATATGATAAGGATGAAGCATGTAAATGTGTTTATAGCAACATGAAGGACAAGAGCTGGGCGCAGTGACGAGTAATGAGCTCATTAGTAGAGCTCTGAATCGTGACCTGAGACCACGAGCGCTGCGGGTGGCGACGAAAGAGAAGATGCTACAGAATGCGAGCAACTGAGAGAAGTGTTCTCACGAAAGTGTATGATAAGGGAACGATGTGGTTGAGACGGGAAAGAAAACTACAGACCATAAATGTGTACAAAACAAAATATCTTAAAAATATAAAATACTTTTTTAATAAAAAGAAGCGTTTTTTAGTAGTTGCATGAACATACAACACCAAGGTACTGGATTCGTAGGATGGGAGAGACGTTCTAGTCGAGTAAATCAACCTGTTGTCATGCTTTTCAAAGTTACACAAGGTAATAAAAATGAAAGTGATAACAGAAAGAGAACAAAGAATACTTAAAACTTAATTTTTTTGAATTGTTTCTGGTTCGTTTCGTACATTAAAATTGGTATTCAAATAAATCTCTAAATTCCCTTGAATGTTCATCCTGTTATTGATACACCCTTGCAATCCTTCGAAGTATGTTAGCAAAGTGGATGTAAAATTTCAGGGGATAAACATCAACCAAGCTACCAATACGTTTTGCGCATTAAATATTAAAGAAATATTTTGTTTTATATACTCACTACTTCAATACTGAAACATCATGGTCTTCGTAGGTGTAGTTTTGTAGTAATTTATTTGTCGTATTTTTCTTCTAGTAGTCATTTAGAGGAGCAATCTTCGTACTTTCAAGCTTTTAATCAGCTTTGACAGGCTATGTACCTATTTCGTTAAGGCAGAGGTACCCAATCTTTTTCGGTTTGCGGCTCCCTAAATAATCGGATTTTTTCCGCGGCGCCCTTAATACATCAGATTTTTTTCTAAATTTCTGACTTTCTTGAAAAATTGGAAAACTTTTCTTTTCAAAAGCGATTACCAATTTAACAGCGAAATATTGTAAATCGATACTTACTATTTTCCTTAGGGTAATATAAAATATCTAATTTCAACTGTTTGGGTAATATCCATATTGAGACTGGACAACCACCATGTGGTTAGGTTAGTTGAAAAATAAATTAAACACGAATTTTAAATTCACAAACAATTTATTGAACGTCCATTGATGATTAACATTATTAAAATTATTAATGGGATGGATGGACTTGATGTTCATTACTCAACTTCTCAAATCTCGGAATAAAATTGGTTATGGCGACTCTCATTTCTTGTTCAACGTTAATTTTTGAGCGATATTTTTACTTTTTATTACCGCGACCGCCGAAAACCCAGCTTCGCACAAATAGGATGTTGCAAATAGAATTAATATTCGTAGAGCTTTACCACTAAGCAGTGGATATTCCTCTTTTACTGATATCCAAAAATCAGAAAGTTCCATGCTACCAAATTTTAACTTTAAAGTATTATCGCAAGACAAGTCAATAAGAGATTCTTCTTCTAAAGAAGTAAATTCTGATGGAGCCTTGCCTCTAAATGGGTCTTGAATCCATGTAAATTTATCATTATCTGCTTCAAAGTATTTTTCGAACTTTTTTATAAGCTCTGATAGGTGATCAACAAAAATGGATTTTATATTGCAAGACAAATTAATTTCACTGGAGGTTACAAACTGATGCAACAAGGGAAAATAATCACTGATATTAATTTGTATTTTCCATAGCTGTAATTTTTTTTCTGAAAGCTGAAATTTTTTCTGTTTGCTTTAAAATGTGCATATTGCGTCCTTGTAAGGAGAAATTCAACGCATTCAACTTTTCAAAAATATCACATAGGTATGCGAGTTTAATCAAAAAGTCTGTTTCCACAAAGTGTTTGGCATACTCATGTTTTTCTTCTTCAAGGAAAGCGTATATTTCTTGCCGTAATTGGAACGTACGAGACAATACAACCCCGCGAGAGAGCCATCGTGAGTGGCAGTAGTACAACAAAGATGTGTATTCATCTCCCATATCTTCACACATTTTATAAAAAAATCTTGCTTTCAGTGGCCGAATTTTTATATAGTTTACTATATTTACCACACGTTCTAAAACTATATTTAGTGGAGGACTCATGTACTTTGATGCAAGTGCTTCTCTGTGAATGATGCAATGGGTCCAAACTGAATCTGGAGCTTTGTTTCGAATAAGCGCCATTAATCCTCCATAAGAGCCGGACAACGAACCACCACCGTCAGTACAAACACCGACGCACTTTGTCCATTCTAAATTATTTTCAACCATAAATATATTCAGGATCTCGAACAAATCCTGAGCCTTTGTACTTCCAGTAATACTTTTACAAAAGAGAAGGTCCTCAACGATTGAATTACCATCTAAGAACCGTACGTAACAAATCAAGTGTGCGTCCTTATTATTATCTGTGGCCTCATCGAGTTGCAATCCAAATTCACTTCCTTTTAATTTTTCAATTAATTGTATATTGAGATCCTCCCCAATGTGCTGAATTCTGCGAATAATGGTATTGTTAGACAAAAGGGACTTTTGAAAGCAGTTTCCCCGCCGACTCGCCAATCATAATGTTCACTAAATCTACAGCAGCCGGTAGAATGAGTTGCTCTACGATGGTATGGGTCTTTTTACACTTAGCAACTCTATATGCAACTTTGTATGATGCTAGCAAAGCATTATGTGGTATTGACACGTGTTTATAAATGCTGCCTTTTTGTTGTTTTAATTCAATTAACGTTTTGGTAAAAAAGTCGCGAGGTTTACCAACAAAGTTAGAATGGTTGGTTTCTAAATGTCGTTTTAACTTACTTGGAAGCATACATTCTGGTGCCAAAACTTTCATACAATACACACTGGTCTCTCTTTATCATTTTCGTTTATTGAAGTAAATCCAAAATCCAAATAACTGTCTTCATATTTACGACGTTTTCGCTTTTCGGAACCCTTGCCACTTGTTTGTGGAACGTCCTCTCTAGATTTAGCACTATCTTTATTATTCAAGTTTAATAAGAATTTGTCCATTTTTAGGGTGATCAGAAAAATAACTTTTGAAAATTAACTTAACCACCACACTATTAAGTTAGTCGTTAGTCCAACAAACAAAAACTAATGCGAGCACTGAGATGGTGACAACAAATGAACTGAAATCCGACTTGCTACTGCGCTACTTACGCTTAGCGGCCGTGCTTGCGCACTAGCCGTTACAAAAGATGCGGATTGGAAAGAAAACAATGAAAGACTCGAAAGATGCTAAATTCTTGGAATTTTGTCAGCATACGCGATTGTTGGCGCAAAAATTCGAGAATTGGAAATTCCAAGAAAGTTGCCGAATTGTTTAATTGAATATTGGTAATCACTGCGTTAAGGTATCGATTTTTGTCGAACACGAGCAATTTGGAACTTGATTTATTTCGCTATATAAACGGAAATGAAGAGAACAGATTCTCCTTGAGCAGGAAGAAACCAGTTCCATGGCAAAGGTGCTGTCCGTGAGCGCTCTCACGAGAACATTAAACGCTTTGCACTTTACGACTCCTCCTAAGCAACAAGTAAAGTACAGCGGTCGTTCAATAACTTCATCGCGAACGCTGCTACACAATGCTTTTCACTTCGGGATTCAGGAAGATTTCATAGCGAAAGACGGTAAGAAAGAAACGAAGTCCACGAAGCAATAAACTAACCTGAAACAAAATACTTGCAATAAACTCGAGAATCATGATTTGTGGTTGCTGTTTCATCAACATTTACTCAACTTTTGCAGGAAAAACAAACGCAGAGGTAACATTCTCGTTGCTAGATTGTTTTCTTTTATTCTGTCTTGTCGTCACTCCAGGCAGGTTTTAGCAGAATATCTTGCGTCTGCAGTCATTGGTTTTATTCATCATTTATTTTTCATTATTAATATTAAAATTTGATCTTGCTTACGCTAACAAGAATAAAAATTCCACTCTGTAAAGCGAAGTTCATACTCGTAAATCTGGCGGACAACATAGGAGTCGCCCATCACGGAAACGTTTATTTGTTCTCTCTCTTTTTCATGTTGAGACTTCAGATGGAAAGCGAAACTTAATGATACCATCACTTCCACTTATGTGTTTTAGATTTTTAAGGTTATTCTAGGACAGGACTTGTGCCTTCTGTTTCATTTCTTTGCACTTTGAATTTCTTTCTTACAACAAATTCGATTTTACCTGTTGTCTTCTGTGACCTCTTGGGTTAATTGTAATTTGCATGTAGTCAGGAGCAAGTAATCTAACTGACTGAAGTGGAACATTTTTTAATATCTTTAAAAGAACCTAGTTATCTGACTACTTTATTTATATAGTGGATATAAAACTTAATCAAAAACGACGTAATTCGTCTTGTTATTTGAGAACATATAAATCAGAGCTGTTTCCTCGCAAAACTGAGAACTTTTTGAAAGACTGGCACCAAATGTAAACGGCCAAACTATTTCTAATTTAATTCCAAAATTTTGAATCGAATAAACACGGGTTATTTACGAATTATCAAATGGTTCTGGAACATAACACCAGATATAAATATTCCGCTTAGTGTATCATGTTCTACAGTTGCACTCACGAACTCCATTAACTTGACATTTACATTATTTAAGTTCACACTCGTGTATATACTAAGTCCGACTTAGTAAAATTATGCCCGGAAGGTATTTTGTAATTACGCAATAATGATTAGGTGTGTATGTATGTAAGAAATCAATTGCAATTGCACAAGTCTGTGCCACGTATAGAAATAATTTTACTGCATTTTATATCAGTGTGAATTTTGTTTATATCGTGAAAGGAGTTTGCTGAGTCTTCAGTAGATGGTGTTGTAAGTAGTTCTTTAGGGAGACACGTTTTTTAAGCAATTTACTGATGAATGTGAAGGAAAATGTATTTTATTGTATTTTCTAGAGTTTGACCGTTAGATCACCGGTTAAAGGTTGTCTGAGTCAGCGGTACTTATTCAAAAACTTCTTTCCATTGCCATCCATTGAGCTCTCCCACTGAATATCATTTTATTAGAGCTTTGTTTGATATTATTTTTCCGCGTTTCCCTCCTTCGCGTCATAATTAAGAATGTACTGAGTCAATTGCAAATTTTTGCGTTCAGTTTACGTAGTGGTCCCATTGTAATTGGAAGCTACAGTAAGTACCCATCCCGCTGGTTGCTAATCAGATATTATATTAGAGTGAAGATGCATTTGATCTGCAAATGTTTTGCTGGGCAATGACTTCCGTTCAGTTATATTCACCTTCGCAGAAAGTTTGCGGTTTGGATCAAAAACACATAAACTACTCACATTTTGTTAGCTAAACACAACATATCAGTGTATCACTATTTACTGATCTGAGATAATACATGTGAATATGTTTGTAAGTATGCTGAAATATCAGATTTCAATTGTAATGCCTGTCGTCATAAAAATTATATAGAAAGGCATTTCAATCAATACTCATCACTTGGAAAGAGTTTCTAAGCACTCCCAAGCACTTAGAAANATCCTTCTCCTGGAAAGAGTTTCTAAGCATCATTAAGAGAACAACATCGTCCACTAAAGTATGGGAGTCAATCCGAAAGATATCTGGAAGGTATTCTCGAGTCCCATTATCTGGACATAATTATCATGGTCGGGTTCTCACCAACAACAGAGAAATGGCAACAGCAATGGCTGAATATTTTGCTGACCTTACATCGACAGCAAACTGCGATCCTGATTTNTAACATCTACAGCAAACTGCGATCCTGATTTCAAGAGAAAAAGGGAAACAGCAGAGAGCACATCTTTTGACTTTCGTTCCACCAACTGGGAACCCTACAACTCTCCCTTCACTATGTGGGAACTTGAGTCAGCTCTAGCGACAGCCCACAACACTGCTCCTGGCCCTGATTGAATTCATTATGAAATGCTGTGACAACTCAGTCTCGAGTCGAAAAAATACCTTCTGGATATCTTTAATCTTTCATAGTCCGAGGGAGTATTCCCTAATTCGTGGAAGGAAGCAACGCTTATCCCTTTATTAAAACCAGGTAAGGACAAAACGAATATTAGTAGTTATCGAAGCATTGCCTTGACGAGTTGTGTTGGTAAAACTCTGGAGAGAATTATCAACCGACGTCTCGTCTGGTATCTTGAACGGCATGACTTGCTGAGTCGATCTCAGTNCATTCCACCCTGGACAACTTACTTCTCCTGGAATCAGCAATTCAAGATGCTTTCGTCCGAAGACAACATCTCATCGGAATATTCTTTGACATCGAGAAGGCTTACGATACTACTTGGCGTCATGGCATTTTACAACAACTCTATGTCTGGGGATTTAGAGGACGTCTTCCTCTGATACTCTTGTCCTTTTTGGATAAACGTTCTTTCTGCTAAAGAATTGGAAGAGACACCTCGGATCTCCTTCTTCAGGAGAACGGTGTTCCTCAGGGCTCAGTCTTGAGTGTGACCCTTTTTGCAGTGGCCATAAACAGCATAACGTCTACTGTAAAGAATCCTGTTTTACACTCTCTTTTTGTCGATGACTTTGCTATCTTTTGTTCATCACAGAGTGTCACAGGTGCGGAGCGACAAATCCAACTCGTCCTGAATAGATTATACCACTGGTCGAAAACGACAGGTTTTCGTTTCTCTGCTGAGAAAACACGCTGTGTTCTTTTCAGTAGGAGACCAAGCCTTCTGGCAGAACCTCACCTCGCCCTGGGAAACAACGTTCTCAAATTCTATCCTTTTGTGAAATTCCTAGGTCTGATTTTTGATCAGAGATTGAATTGGATTGAACATCTAACAGACCTAAGAGCAAGAACATTAAAATCTCTGAATTTATTGAAGTGCCTCAGTAGCAGGGAATGGGGCGCTGATCGCTACTCCCTGCACCAGTTTTATCGAGCATTCATAAGATCTCGGCTCGATTATGGCTGCGTTGTCTCTGCTCGTGCAAGCTATTTAAAGAAGTTGGATAGTGTCCACCATGCAGGAATTCGACAAGTTACGGGAGCATACCGCACTAGTCCCATTCCGAGTTGTATGTCGAGAGTGGCGAACCATCTCTTTCCCTCCGGCGGCAAATCCTCATGCTACGACACTTTTGCCACTTGCAAACTTTACCCGACAATCTGGTACACAACGCGGTTTTTCATCCATCCTCTTCTTCCATCCGTTTCTACAACAACAGACTGAGAGCAACCAAACCTTTTGGATATCGCTCCAAACAAATTTTGGAAACCTTAAATATACGCACACCTAATGTCTTACATCAAGGTTTTAGTAAGTCTCCCCCTTGGGCTTTGCACAAGCCGAAGATTATTTTCGATCTTCTGCATCATGACAAGAAGAACACTCCAGCTCCGATGTTGAGGGCATACTTTCAGCTAATCCTCTACAAACACCGGCTCCGTATCCCTGTGTTTACCGACGGGTCAAAGCAGGCGGATGGTGTCGGCTGCTCCGTGGTATTTCCCCGTGAGACCAGTGGCTACCGTCTAGGCGACTTGTGCAGTGTTTACACTGCTGAGTGCTACGCCATATT